>JAHIAM010002094.1:0-44728 GCA_021605205.1 Aegilops longissima | reverse complement strand
GTCATAGGAACATGTATAAGTCATGAAGAAAAGCACTAGCAACAAACTATACGATCAGGTGCTATGCTAATGGAATGGGTCATGTCAATCGATCATTCAACCATGATGTGATCCCGTTAATCAAATAACAACTCCTTGTTCATGGTTAGGAAACATAACCATCTTTGATTAACGAGCTAGTCAAGTAGAGGCATACTAGTGACACTCTAGAGGTTTATGTATTCACACATGTATTATGTTTCCGTTAATACAATTCTAGCATGAATAATAAACATTTATCATGATATAAGGAAATAAATAATAACATTATTATTGCCTCTAGGGCATATTTCCTTCAAGCTTCGCATTAACTTTGGCTATGGTAGCGACGCAAAGCTTGCTGGTAACGAGCAGCTGCTAAAGAGCTCAAGACGATCTTCCTCGAGGAGCAGCGTCATCTTGTCGCAGCTGCTCTTGCTCAAGCTCATCATAGCGAGCACTCGAGGTGACCCATATACGAAGTTCCTGGGGAGAACTGCCTCGCCCGTAGACTAGAGCAAAGGGTGTCCGCCAGGGCTCGATTTGGCGCCGCCTGACGAATTCAAAGAACCACGGCAGCCTCGATCCAGTTCCTTCCGCACTTGTGCAGCCTCGTCGAAAGTTCTGGTCTTGAGTCCTCGCAGCACTTCAGCTTGCTCTCTCGCTTGACCGTGCTTCTCGGATGAGCAACGGAAGCAAAGCATCTTGGCGCCAAGATCTTGGGCGACGCATGAAGGTGCGATCAGAACTGTGCCGTTGTCGGTGATGATCCGTTAGGGATCCCAAACGGCAAACAATTGACTCAAGAACTTGACGGCCGATCGGCTGCCACCTTCCTCATCGTTCCACTTCCGCCACTTTGTGAACTTGTCGATATGCACGCATAAGTACTCAAAGTCCCCGACAGCTCGGGAAGGGGCCGAGGATGTCGAGCCCCTGCACCGAGAAGGGCCAGGATAAAGGGATCGCCCGGAGAGCTTGAGCTGGCTGGTGTATCTGCTTTGAATGGAACGCACGCTTCACACTTGGTTACTTGTGCAGTTGCATCCCGGAGGGCTTCGCCGAAGAAACCTTGCCGGAAAGCTTTGCTGCAAGTGCTCTTGCGCCAATGTGGTGACCACATATGCCTCCGTATCTCCGCCAACAGTTCGTCCATCTTCACGCAAATACACTTCAATTTCACTCCGCTGAGTCTTCTTACATGTGATGTTGTCAACAAACCGGTACATACTTGACCGCCGGGCTACTTTTTCCGCTTCTTCTTGCTCTTCGGAAGTTCTCCGTCAAGGAAATGGACGATCTGCTGTGCCCATGTTGGAGCCTCGGCTCGACAACAAGGACTAAAGGCTCATCTATCATGCGGGACCATCGGCTTTACGGCAAGGACCTGCGGTCCGCCGGAGCTCGATGAACCCCGCCAACCTTGCCGGGCTAAGCTTGTCGGGAGCGTTGTTTCAACGATACAAACCAAGATGGTTTGTCGAGCAGATCTGCCTCGCTGATATTTGCGCTGGTTTTAGGGACCTTCTTGGGCGGCTTCGGAGAGCTCCGCCGGAAAGTAGTCGCCGAAACAAATTTTCTTCTTGCTCTGTCTCGTTGATGGTGTCACGGTTGGCTGAGTCAGCTTGAGCACAAAAATTCCTGGTTCCACAGTAACTTGAGTGCGCACATTTGGAGAGGCCATCAGCTATATCATTCTGCGCTCTTGGAACGTGTTCCATTTGCAGGCCTTCAAAGTGCTCTTCCAGCTTCCTCACTTCATCGACGACGCTTCCATCAACGGACTCGTAGTATTTGTTCACTTGGCGGACGCAAGCTGTGAGTCTCCCGACAATGAGCTTCTTAATCCCAAGGTCCATCATGCATCCCGAGACCGCAAGCAAGCCTTCATACTGCAGATTGTTTGTTGCTTGTTCCTTGGGAAAGTGCATCTCGACTATGTATTTGAGGTGCTTCCGTGGGTGCGATAAGCAGACGCCAAGACCGGGCGCTTTGCAGCGAGAAAGCACCATCAAAGTACAACAGCCACTCTTTATTTGCCTCCTTGACGGGATGCTTGTCTCCGAATCTCTTCATCCTGCTGCGCCCATTCTGCTATGAATTCTGCCAATGCCCTGCTCGATAGTTGGAGTGCTTTCAACTTGAGACCAAAGCTTGACAGTTCCAAGTCCCACTCAACAATCCTCATGCCTGCTTCGGATTTTGCAAAATCTTCGGAAAGCGAAAGTGACGATCTATCTCATGTGCTTAAAGTAATGGCTTAGCTTTCGAGGCCATGAGGAGGCCGGTAAAGCTTGCACACCGTAGTACCTCGATTAGCCTCGCGAAGGGAATCGACAAAGCAACTGGTGTCGCACCATCTTTTTCGTATCTTGTCGCACTTCGCAACATCATCCGTCCTTGTCGGGACCAGCTTGACGGTGAAGTCCCTCATTGTCGCTGGATGCATCTCGCCTTTGCTGCTTATCATTCGCCTCCCTCTCCTTACATTAACGCAGCACTAACCACTTGATTGGTCGCTGCTATATAGCGGGAACTTCTCTTGTGGTTTAGGTGCGATAAGTATTGGAGTGGAGGACAGTATCTCTTCAAGTCTCAAGTAGCCGTAGCCTCCGCTTCGAGTCCATATTTCATTGACCTGCCTTTTTCAAAATCTTGAAAACAGGGTATGCGCTTCAGCAGACTTAGAGATGAACCTACTGAGAGCAGCCACGCAAATCGGCAAGCTTCTCACATCCTTGACGCTTCTTTGGTGTTTCTCTCGACCTGCGCTGATGGCCTTGATCTTGTTTGGATTGGCTTCAATTCCTCGTCGAGATACAAAGAACCCGAGAAGCTTGCCGGAAGGGACTCAAACACGCACTTCTCGGGTTGAGCTTGAGGTTGATCTTTAAGTAGATTTGCAAACGGTCTCCATCCAAATCTTGAACCAAGGTTGTTTTGTTTTGCTCTTGACCACTATGTCATCCATGTAGGCTTTACATTTGCGTGTATCGTGGTCCAAAAGCATCATGGACTACTTCTTGCAAAGGTTGAACCAGCATTTACACAAACCGAAAGGCATCCGTGATAGCAGCACGATGCGCCACATGGTGTAATGAATGCTACGTTCTTCATCCTCTTCTCGCTATGAAGATCTGATGATATCTCAATATGCATCAAGAAATGAAAGCAGATCGATCCGCCGTGGAGTCAATAATCTGGTCGATACGCCGCAAGGAAATGGGTCTTGGGACAAGCTTTATTAACATCTGCGAAGTCAATACAAAGTCTCCATTTCCCATTAGCCTTATGTATTCACTACCGGATTGGCCAACCACGTGGGGTGGAGGACTCTCTCGACAAGCCCGTCGTTTCCAATTTCTTTGATCTCTTCATGCTATGAATTCTTGGCGCCCACCGCCTGCTTTCCTAACTTTTTGTTTGACGGGTCAAGGCGTGAGGATGTACAGCCAGGTGGTGCTCACTCACTTCTGGGAACACCGGGATATCAAAATGGTTGCTATGCAAACACATCGACATTCGCCTCACAGGAAAGCAACGAGCTCGCTTTCCTATTTAGGGATCAAGCGCGGCAATCGATGGTGAAGGTACCACTAAGCTGCCGCCCCTCCTTAGCGCAGCACCTTCTGGTTCTTTACGAGCTGCCATCGCCTTGTTGCATCTCTGCCGGTGAGCTCGACGGTGCGCCCTCGACCGTAGCGCAGCACTGAAGAGGTGTGCTTGCCGGAGGGCAATAGGCTCTTGCCGGACTCGTGGTCTTCCTCCCCGGAGTTTCAGCAATGCAAGTGATTTGTTATTTGGCGCTGCTGCCGTATCCCGTAAATCTTGTCGGCGCAGATAAGTGCATCTTTTCTTGTCGCTATGGACGTAAATGACGCTTATCGGTCGCGGCATCTTGAGTAGGTTGTAAGCATAATGAGAGGCGGGCATGAACTTGGCAGCGCCGACGGCCGAGTATGCCATAGGGCAACAAATCGGGCGACGCCGAATGTGACCCTCTCGCTCGGTTGAGTTCGCCGTCAATGTCAACCGCAACGTGATCTTCCCTTCGCTTGCTCCTTCCTGGGTTGATTCCTTGAAAGTACCAAATTTCTTCAAAGCTGGCCGTGGATTTGAAGCTTCGAGCACCGCAGAGGAGATCAATTCAGGCCGCCCGCCACAACCAGCATCTTTAGGACCTTGAGGTTATGGATGGTTGGAGACCAACATCGGCAAGCACCGACCGCAGTGATGCGATCGGTGATCCTCAATGTCAAAGATGATGGGCGGTTGGACCACTTCGAGGTTTGCGTGGACTCTATGGATGGTTCTCGCTGCATTGACCTCACGATCCATTGCTTGAGTTGGCGGTGCGAGGTATGCGAGACGCACCACCGCCGACGCAAAGGACCTCCTGCCTTTTGAAATACATACGTGCCTTGCAACCCTTCTCACTAGGTAAGGACACCGCAAGATTGAACCCAAAGCTAAACACTTCCCATTGCAAGAACTACCAATCTAGTTGGCCAAACCAAACGGATAATTCAAGAGACTTGCAAAGATAACCAATCATACATAAAAGAATTCAAAGAAGATTCAAATATTGCTCATAGATAATCTTGATTATAAACCCACATTCACCGATCTCAATAAACATACCGCAAAAAGAAGATTACATCGAATAGATCTCCTAGAGAGGGGGAGAACATTGTATTGAGATCCAAAGAGAGAAGAAGCCATCTAGCTACTAACTATGGACCAAGGTCTCAAGTAAACTACTCACACTTCACCGGAGAGGCTGTGATGATGATGTAGAAGCCTCCATGGTGGAATCCTCCTGCCGGAGCCTGCACAGGCCCCAAGATGGGATCTCATGGATACGTAAAGGCGCGTGTAATTAGGTTTGGCTTCAGATTCCATCTGCTAGTACGCAGTGTATATATAGGAGGAAGGGTATGTCGGTGGAGCTGAGGCCCACGAGGCGGTGGGGCCACCTCAGGGGGTCGCCCACTGCGGGTCACTGTGGCTTTCGATTGAGGTCCAAGTCTCCCGGATCTTATCCATGAGAAAATCACGCCCTCAAGATTTCATTCCGCTTTTGGTCTCCATTTGATATTCACATAGGTTAGTCCCAAAAGTAATATAAAAGTGGAAAAATAAAGCCCAATATAGTCCAAAACAATAGATAATATAGCATGGAGCAATCAAAATTATAGGACATTGGAGACGATTGCCTCGACGTACATTCACCGAGCTCAATGAGGAGGGGGAGTTGATCACGGCTTGGGATTGCGGTGTCAAACCGCGGATCTCGTGTAGGGGTCCTTAATCGTGGTTTAGGCGGATGGTAACAGGAGACAAGGACACGATGTTTACCTGTGTTCGGGCCTCTTGATGGAGGTAAAACCTCACCCCGCTTGATTGATATTGATATTGTGGATGTTTACAAGAGTAGATCTACCACGAGATCAAGGAGGCTAAACCCTAGAAGCTAGCCTATGGTATGATTGTAAGGGTTGTTGTGATTGTTGTCCCACGGACTCAAAGCCATCCGTTTATATAGACACCGGAGGGCTAGGGTTACATAGAGTCACATAATGGTAGAGATCTACATCCCAGACGCCAAGCTTGCCTTCCACGCCAAGGAAAGTCCCATCCGACATGGGGGAACTTCAATCTTCTATCTTCATAGTCTTGAGTCCGTCGATGATGATAGTCCGCAAATGATAGTCCCGCCGATGACTAGTCCGCTATCCGACACCCCCTAATCCGGACTCCTCAAGAGCCCCCTTAACCAGGCTTCAATGACGATAAGTCCAAAGATGCGTAGTCTTCGGCGCTGTACGGGTTCTCCTTAAGTTCCATGTAATTACCAACAAAGGTCCAGCTTCCTCATCAATGTTGCCTTGGCTTCCATGCCCAATAAGGGCCTTCTTCCACGCTGTTGGCGAATGTGAAAAGCCAGGTGTCTTTATGTTTTACCCCTAGTTGTGCTAATAATCTGCCTATAAGGGAGGCAAGAATCCAGATCCAAATCACCATCTTCCTCTCAAAACACTCATCGGAGCGCCGACCAAGAATCCATTCCATCATGGACCGCCAACGCTGCTCCTTCTTCTCGCTCCCCCACTGCTCGCCAGAGATTGGAGGAGATGCTCTGCTTTTGACAACGAATGGTGAAGCTCCAAATGGGGGATATCCTCCGCCTTCATGGTTCCGGTTCGAGCCGGGCTCGCCACCCAAAGTGGGAAGAAGAGGTTACCCCTAATCCCAACAAAGGGAGCGGTATGCTTGGCCCCCATCTAATAAGGGGCTCGATTTCAGACATCCATTCCTCCGCTGCCTCGGAGTTCTACGGACTCCTCCATCACCACGCCGCCTCAATCTTGCATATCGCTGGTTTCGAGCTCTTTGCGAAGCTTTTCCTGGCATCGAGCCCCTACTACCGTGGAAGAGGTTTTTTCCTTGTCCCCGCCTCTCACGAGGGGTCCATATATCAAGTGGGCGGCGCCAAATATGGCGACGCGGACCGGATATCCATCCGAACCCCTAAGAAGGCGCTCAAGACCGGCCTTCGAATGGTTTTATAGAAGACGCCCGCCACGGGACCGTCTCGATCGCCTCCGGAGTTCAGCAATGCTCCTCCAAGAAACGCTTTAGTTGGCGTCCGCGGAGCCCCCGATCGGAGGAAGACAAGAGCCCATTATCCGATGGGCCGAATAAGGTTATCGCCCATGCCCGGTTGACCATGATCGGAGTCATGGCAAACATGTATTACGCGGGGTGCAGCCACTATAATACAGGCCACCTGCAGGGATTTCAACGGGAGGATGATGCCACCCGCCATGGCCAAGAAGGGTCGGAATCACCAAGATCCGTGACGATCTTGTCCGCCTGTATATGGGGAGAAGGAGGATTTCCTTCGACGAACCCGTTAAATGGGTTTTCCATGAACAACCTCGCCTTGGGTAAGTGAACACCAAAGGTCCGACCTGCGCCTTCAAACTTAAGTTTCTTACATTGTGTTATTCTTTTCGACGCAGAACCGCGCCGATCGTGGAGGAATGCTAAGTCCGCCCGCAGCCCGAGGATCCAGAGATCCAGGATCCGGCCCAAGAGGATCCCATAAAGGTGGAGCTAATCGACGGGTGTTCCACCAGCCTAGATGGATAATGCTTTAGTCGCCATCACGCCGACTACCCCGACTAAACCCGCTCCCTGTGTGATCACGGCCAAGCCCGACACCGCTATTCCTTCCTTGCTTATTTCTGACCACCGCATATGATGGCACTGCAGGAGGTGCCCTGGGCGAGAAGCCGAGCCATGTGGCTGACCAACAAGGGCCAGTCCGACCGGTAGGCGGAAGAGGAGCGCTGGATCAAGAAAGGCCGCAAAGGTGTAGCTCACAATTCCTTATTTTTAGAGCAACGCTCCTAGGAAGTGTTTTGAGTGCTCATGACTTCTATGGAAAAAGGCCCACCGGATCATGGGCGGAAGTTGTCAATCCAGCTCTACCAGCCGCTCCCGCACCTGGTCAGAGGGGGGAGGCGAAGGCGCGAGCCGGACGTCCGACAGGATGCCGAAGGCTCCGCCACCAAGTCCGAGGTGGAGAGTGTTTCAATCACGCGCCACGGATAGTATTTCGTGACGCTGCTTCTCCCCAGGCGCTGAATGCCTTTAACACGGGGACGCGCACTTCGCGCCGCCAAGATAGTTTTACCAGAGCCACGGAGCAGTATGTAAAAGACATACGGTAAGAGATTTTAACGGTATATGCCAAGAGCCCCGAGACTTAAAGTAGTTATAATCGATTTAAGGATCATATGAAATGCAGGATCTTACCGAGAAGAATACCCAACTGCCTCAGAGCGCAAGAGTGCAAGGCCCAACTTGAGGCCACATTGTCTCGCGCGCAGAGGAAACGAAGGACCTCTCCCGGTAACGCATTATTTTAGAAGGATAAGTAGCGCTTTCCTTGCGCAAGTCTAAAAATGACGCAGTGTGCTGGCCGGACAAGATCCGGACAGCAAGAACTTCGCGCCAACTAAAGGTCGCGAGAGGGTGCTGCGAGCAAAGCATGAAAGGAACAAGCCAGGATGCCCATGCCAAGCTTGGAGAAGAGCTGAAGGCATTCGGCCGAGCCTGTGCCCGTTAGGAGAATCACGGCTTGCCGCGCATATATAGTAAGTGCTTGAGGGAACTCCTTTGAAAAGAAGAGTTCGCGAGGAAGTCAATTTGATGTAATATGTGTAGGTATGCTCACAGGTCGCCTCATGAGGAGATGCCCAATAACGGGTGATCAACTTCCAATTGTTGCAAACCGATCGAACGAAGTTCGCAGCTATGAGCGCGCCATCCAGCGTTATGGCCAGCCTTCTCCATACCCGAGGGTCTTGGGAGCTTGGAGAAGCTACAGGAGGCGGCAGCGCTCCATTTATGGAAGATTTCGCCTGCCGCCAAGCCTGTGGAGGCTCGGGCCATGGTAAAGACGTACAAGAAGGCGGATCCCAACCACATGGTCAAGTCGGACCTGTGGGGCCCGATGGAAGGAGATCCTCGTGAGTTTAGTATACGGCCAAGTGGAGTTGGTCGCAAAATTTTCCCAACAGATCAGAATTAGACAACCTCGTTAGACGGGATTGAGGAAGAATACAATCACCGACGACAATGTATTATAAAATGACATACAAAATGCCTTCTAGCCGGATTGTAGATCGCTTGTCTTGCCGACTTTTCGCTTCAACCTGGACCCTAGAGTCCGGAGTGTGTCCGATACCTTCTGGTTATGAAACAACCGTATGCATGGAGACCAAAGGGGTATCAAGGCTTTATCGCATAAGTGCCCAACTAGTTATGTTATATTACATAGTAAGAAACATCTTCCGTGGAGAATAGTTCCGTTATGGGTTCCTTTCCATTGGGGTGGTATGCCCTAAAGTGCATGTCCGCTAATAAAAAGCAGAAAACATCCGGGCAGATAAAAAGTGGATAAAAATCATCTTTAAGTCACCGACCAATATTCCCTTAAGAACGCTTAGCCGCTTCACCTACCGAGGTACACATCCCGCTGACCCGGCAGAATAATCGCAGAGGTGCTCCTTTACCTCCCAGCCGAACAATCGGGAACGAGGGGTAAGCACAGGAGCCGCAACCCAGCTTGGCCAAAACTTAAGTCATATCGATGCATATAATGGTGAATAAAAGGTACATGTGGAGGCTTGATACGTCGCATAAAGCCCAGATAATTGCTTCTCGTAAAGAAGCCCCTGTGTATAATGAGTGCGGTAGCACATCAATTGTGCGCGAACGCTATGCGGGTAAAGCCCTTTAAGGCTTGGATGAATAGGTTTGAGAAGAAAAGATGAACAAAAGGCAGCTGAAATAAATAAAGGAAAAATGTTTTGACGGGAAGGGGACGAACTTTAGTCCGGCTTAGGCATAGAATCGCCGGAGGCGGGCTGCGCTCCATGGGTTCGCCGAGTCGGTTATCCGATGCATTTCAGAGACGGTACGCCTCCCGTCAAGACTTGATCAATGATGAAGGGGCCTTCCCATTTGGGCTTGAGCTTGTCCTTTTCTTGTCCGCAAGCAGAACCAGTTCGCCAACGCTAAAGTCTTGGCCTGCATTTCTCTCGCTGGTATCTTCGAGCCTGCTATTGATAGAATGCGGAACGAGCCTGGCAACGCCGCCTCCAATGTGTCCGCTGTCCCGCCGATCCAACTCTCTTTCTTTCTTCGCATATGCGCACTGGTGAGTCATGAATGATGTCGCAGGGCAAAACTGCTTCATACCAGATACCATAAAAATGGTGAATCCGTGGTACGGTTAGGCTTGTCCGCCCCCTGAGTACGGAGTCGAGCTCCTCTACCCAGGCGTCGATTTCGTAAGGGACCGCACTAGTCCGGTTTGATGCCGCCATTATGAGACCATTTGCTCGCTCCACTTGACCGCTGGTTTGAGGATGATAGACCGCTTAATCGAGCTTGATGCCCATATTTTTGCACCATGATTTAACCTCGTCGGCGTGAAGTTCGCGTGCTATCGGTGATGATGATGTTGGGGACACCATAACGTGTACTACCCCGATATAAAGTCTATCACTGGTCCGGACTCGCCGCTTTAACTGGCTTGGCCTCTATCCATTTGGTGAATTTATCCACCATGACCAATAGGTACCTTTGCTTGTGGTTTCCCTTTAAGTGGTCCAACCATGTCAAGCCCCTGCATCACGAACGGCCAGGTAATTGTATAGTTTTGAGGGCGGTGGTATATGGCTATGATTAGCAAAGAGCTGACAACCGACGATCTTTGACTAAGTCCTGGCATCTGCTCGGGCCGTCGGCCAAGAAAAACCTGCACGAATGCCTTTCCTAAGGGCCAGCTGCAAGGCAGTGTCCGCCTAGTCCGCATGAATTTCAGCCAGGAGGTTTCGCTTCTTCCTCTTCGGAGATACACCTTTGAAGGACTCCGTTGTGCTTTTCTTATAAAGTTCTCCTCATAGACCTTGTAGGCTTTTGATCGACGGATAATGCAGCGGCCTCATTTTGGTTCGAAGCTCCCGCCCAAGCAAGTAGGCGAGGAATGGTTCTGTCCACGGGCAATTATCGCCATTATGTCGTGGGCGAAGGTGTTATGTCATCGGCTGGATCGCCGTTGGTGCGGCTTTTTCCGGATTGTTAGTTCCCGATCTCTTCCCATAGTACGGATGGCTTGAAGAGCCGCTCCAGAAGATGTTAGGAGGACAGCGCCGCTTTTGCGCCAATGCGTACAAGATGTCGCCGCTTGGTTATTATCCCGGTGACGGATGGAATTCAAGTCCTTCAACCGGCTGACATTTTGAGGACAGCGCTATGATATGCTGCCATTTTCGGATCTTTGGCGCCAAAGTCTCCGCTTATTTGGGATACAGGTTTGAGTCCCGCACACCTCTAGGCGTTGAATGCCCATGGAGATTGCCATCCCGAGACTGTAAAAGGGCCTCAGATTGGCTGCGCTTTAGAGTCCGTACATTATCTCAAGTACGATTGACTGTGTTCCGTTGGGGACGCCACGACGCCAATTTCCAATCCGCTAACATTTTGAGTCCGTCGGCGCATAATCCAATTGAGTATGCGCCGATTCTTTAGGGAGTTCGCTTCGTCCATTCAGCGACAAAGTCAGCCAAAACTTGAGACTTGATAGCTCGCCGAGGTTTGTAAGATATATCAAATGGTAAGAGCTCAATGGCCCATTTTGCAATCCCGCCTGTCGTCATGGGTTGTTTATAATGTCGCTATGGTACTTCAGAGGCCATCCGTTATCGAACACTCTTGAAAGTAGTGTCGGAGCCCGGATGCCATGAACATCGCCGCGACGCTATCTTCTCGATAGCGGGTAACGGACTTGCAAGGGGTTAACAAGGATACGTAGTATACTGGTTTTGAAGAGGGAATTTATGCCTTCGCTTTCGCTCGACGATTTGTACCGCGCTTACAACTTGATGTAGCTGCGATGTATAATAACATTGGTTCGCCTGTGTTGCGCAGCCAGACCGGATTTGTTGCCAATATGGCCTTTATTTCTTCGAGTCCGCGGTGGCAGCATCCGCCCACTGGTGTTCATGCGCCTCGAGGAGGCGATAGAGGGTAATGCCTTTCTCCTAGACGGAGATAAAGCAGCTTAGAGCCGCCACGCATCCGGGTCAATTTTTGTATTTGCTTGAGGTCTTTGGGATATCTAGCTGTGACAGAGCTTGATCTTGGCTGGGTTTGCTTCAATTCCTCAACGGATACGATGAAGCCCAGCAGCTTTCCACCGCACGCCAAAACACATTTTTCCGGATTCAGCTTGATGTCATATGCTCCGAGGTGGCCGTCAATGAGCCTCAAGTCGCCTACTAGAGTTTCGACGCGTTTGGTTTTGATGACTACGCCGCCCATGTATGCCTCTACTGCTTTGCCGATCCGGGTAGCGTCCGAATCATGCGCTGATATGTTGCGCCGCGCTTTTAAGTCCGGAAGGGCATGTGTTGAAGAAGAATGGTCCATATGGAGTAATGAATGTTGTTGCGCTTGATCCGCTTGCCATCTTGATTTGATGATAGCCGAGTATGCGCCCGTGAAGCACAATGAATCGCGTTCGCGGTGGCATCGATGATTTGGTCGGCGCGGGAGGGGGAAGGGATCTTTGGGCAGGCCTTATTTAGGTCTTTGAAATCACACATAGGCGCCAGATTTGTCCTTCTTGGTACCATCACCAAGTTTGCTAGCCAACGGGTGCTTGATGTCTCGATGAACCGCTTCAGCTTGGCTAGCTCTTCTCCCATTGCCTCGTCTTTTGGTTCGGAAAATCGTCAAGAGCCTGCTTGATCGCTTGAACTTTTAGGATGTTTAGCTGGTTCTCGCCAATCATGTGGGATTCCGGCATATCCGATGGGTGCCGTGCAAAATGTCCCAATTTTCCGGCGAATTTCGCAAGGCGCGCGCCTACATCGGGTTCACCAGCCCCGATGGAGGCCGCCTTGGTGGGGTCCGCTGGGTGGACCTCGAATTTAACTATTTCATCCGCTGGTTTAAAAGAGGTGGACTTGGATCTTTATCAAGTATCACATCGCCCTGTTCACCGTGGAGCGATCGCGTGAGTTCCCTACCGCTAGGGCTTCGGATAGTGCCTCGAGGGCTAGTGCGGCTGTCTTGTTTTCGCCGGAGTGCTATGTCCGGATCACTAGCGAGAGTGATAATTCCGCTGGGACCGGCATTTTAAGCTTCATGTACCCATAATGGGGTATAGCTTGAAAATTGTGAATGCCTCTCGCCCTAATAGAGCATGATATCCGCTGCTGAATGGGGCCACTTGAACGTGACCTCCTCGACCTATAATTGTCCGGCGAAATAACACTACGCCCAGCGTGATTTTTCAAGATGCTTCTTGCTGGGATTATTCCTCTAAAGGTTGCTGCTTCGCCAATGCGGTTCCACTATTTCATTTTTCGAGGGTTTCATAGATGAGGTTTAGTCCGCCGCCATCCATGAGTACTTTAGTAAGGCAAAAGCCGCCTACTATTGGGCCGAGGACCAATGCGGCCGGTGCCCGGGTTCGGAATTTAGGTTCGCCCGGCATTGGTAACAGCCGTGTCGCCCATGGATTTATTGTTGCTACTTGGTAGACTTCGAGGTTATGGAGTTGTCGCTTGCATGTTATTGGATGCGAAAGTCTCAAGACCTAACACCGTGATCGGTGTTGCTGTGGGATTCTGAGCTAGAAGCCTCGCCACTTTTGGCCACCGAGTATCCAACATGCTCAAGGCTATGAGTTGGAGTGGCGCCTCGTGCTATGAATTTTGCAGGTCCATTTAGCCAACCCTCCAAGACGGTTCCGCACTTTAGGGGTTTTGGCTTTTGGTATTCACCAGGTGCTTGATAATGATGCACCCTTTGGTTCCGGACTAGGGATGTATTCAGGGCCGATTATCCCAAAATTTACTTTCGGTTTTCAGCGCTTCCATCGCAAAAATACTTTTGTACGATGGTCTCCAAGTCGTCAAGCGATGTCGCGCGACTTATGGCGCTTAGGATTCCCTTGTCCGCAATTATTGCAGACGATCGAGATTATGCTTCTCCTCGGCAGTCCTTTATCCTGTCCATAACCAGAGGAATCGCCCAAGAGTGATATATACTGTCTCGCGGGCTCTGCCGAATTAGAGTTAGATCAAGATTGTCATCAACCTGCGTAACTGCAACGGGCTAGAAATTGAAAGTATTGGTTAAATTTTGTTTGCTTAATGCAAATTTAAATGACTTTATTTTACTTTTAGAAATGTCACACATATAAAAACATAATGTGAACTCTCATTTGAATGCCACATTATGCCACCCACTAAGAGGTTAGCATGTCATATTTTATTTCCAAAGGTTATTTGTTTTTTTCATCTACCATTTATTATAAATCATCACTTGCTACGAGCCACCTTACTACTCTAATGAAATTAAGTTTAATATAGGATTTATCTCAATCATAGTTAGTAATATCATTAAATATATGGAACAAAAATAGATAACCATTAATTTATGAACAACATTAACGATCAATTATTCTTTAAAAACAATGTATTCCTTCTTTGTTTCCTTAATCATGAAGATATTTTAGTAAATAAACCATTCTATAAATGTCATCAAGAACAAACATAAATTATCATGCTTGACACTTGATATTCTTGCAATGTAGTCGATCTAAAAGAAATTGCTAAAGAATGCAATATATGCAAGTGAGTAAGAAATTAATTGAAGATACACCTAATAAATTGGAATTTGACGAAGAGCAACTTAAGAAATTGGATATAAGAGAACACCATGACTTATTGTGAATTTATGTCAAACATCAAGACAAAAGACCTGTAATAAAGAAGACTTGACTTATTGGAATACATTTTAAAATACTAATATGTGTACATTTTTTTCCATTGTAGAACATGGTTGATGATCCTAGATGATAATTTTCGCTAATCTTTACATACATAGTACATGGTATTATTTTCATCTTAGTGGAAAATGAGTTTATAAGATTTTTCACCATGTTTGTAATGATATAATTAGTTGGTTAAAGGCGGATTTCTTAGTGCCCTGTCATTTAAATCCTGAAATATATAGCAGCCCAGAATTGGTATTGACATAATGATTGACAATTGAAACCAACTGAATAAAAAACTGTTGGCCTTCTACCTCATAGTGGGGCAGCCTAACATGAAGTTACCAAGCTGCCCTCAATCTAAATTCAGCGTTGAACCATATTAACTGTTGATCTGCTTAATACTGCCTTAAATTCGTAGTATGATGTATCAAAAATCTCATATAAATGCATGTACTTATGTTTATATATGTGTGGTAAATAATATAGAGGCAAAGGAGATACTATAGGCTTATTCACAAATATTTGGAGCACAATACTTCATGAGTGAATGTTCTTCATCATGGATTGACCATCACGAAGTCGTGTGGTCGTTCTTGGTCACGCAATCTAGATCATAGCTTGTGTGTGTGCCAACATATGGATGCGGATGTCTTTCTTCATATGGTATCGAGGGACAAAGGACTAAGGAGGCACTAAAATAAATGGATTATTTATACGGATGTTGTATTAAGAGCAAATAATAGAACAATTATACTGAAACAACTATGGTGTCACCTATGTAAATCATCATCGCCATGGCCATATGAAAATATCATGCATCCATGGTTTAAGTAAAATTGATGTGTACGTCTATGTATGTACCTTTTGTTGGACAAAGCTGCTGACTTTTTGTGCATTGCATCGACACCAGCTACCTGCTGCTCGGCCAAGGTCAAATTTTCTAGTGCCGCAATCTATGCATACTTAGAGAAATTGAAAATTTTAAGGAGAAAATAAATGTATATTAATAAGATGAAAACCAATCATAATCGAGTTGCTTTTTTGGGCTGGCTTTGCACGATAAAATTAATAGCCAAAAGGAGGTCGATCAAATTACATGATATACATTAGGACTCCTGAATACTTGCGTCTTACGTCCAGAAACACCAGATCTATCATGTATGTATTTGTTCTGGCACAGTCTCCAACCCATGCGTCCATCAATGAGCATGTGTTTGGCTATTGATTGGGATGACCTGCATGTATAGGTAAAAGCCGGATCGATTAGCCGAATAGAGATAGATGCACCACTGATCAAGCTCTAATAAGAAGACACGTACATGAGAGAGAGAGAGAGATTCAGCTGGGAACACCAGTTTCTGCTACGGGGTCAAAGTAATTAAAGAGTTGGTATGATTACCGACAAAATCGCCGCCGAACGACAGACAACACAGCTTGTCCTGTGGGTTGGAGGTAACGCCCCTAGAGGATTGTTGAAAAAGAAGGCACACCATGACTAATCAGTAACACGGCTAGGTCGGGCCATGGTGATGCGCTGGCGCCCAGTCCATCTACGCCATGGAAGCCAGGGACTGAAGCAAGATTGAGGCTTCATCGATGGCTATAACTCAGAGGAGGCGGGCGAGGGACAATGGCTATAACTCGGAGGTGGGAAGCGAGGGACAAGCAAGGAGATTATTGCTCGAGGGCAGATGCGCTGGGGAGCCTGGTGCTTGGATTGTTCAAAGGAAACTGCTCAACTATCTCTAATACTTTTTTCGTAAGCAAAATTTTATGGGTCTTTTTTGTTCTTGGTTGTTATAGTTGAGAATCAATGTACGTGGGATATTTTTTTCCTTGACACACGTGGGATAGATGCAATGTAGTACACGGATAGTTTTTTCTTTAACACACATGTACGGGATAGATGTAATATAGCACGTGGATAGTTTTTTCTCTTTAATACATGTACGGGACAGATGGCAAGGACTTTGAGGCACTTCATCCGATGGCTGTAAATGCCTAATTTGCATATCCTGACGTTAATTATTATGTTTTGTAAGGATTAACGAAGGCTCGGTTGGTGCCTCCAATTAGTAAATATAAGATATGTCGGGCGGTGGGTGGAACTAAGTCCGAACCCTACCCATCTCAGGCTCAAGGTCGAAGTTTCCAATTTTGAAGCTTGATTTCTAGACGTTGTCCAACGAGTCCGTCCGGCTCCGACTTTAAGTTCTGTTTGATCGAAGCCCGCCCCTCCGCTGGAATCCGCATGAGGGGTTCGGGATCCGACATGACTAGTTTTCACATGGGAAGCGCCACGCATTGTTCCTCTACCACCGCAACGCAGGGTGACCTGGAGAGTTAATTTCTCTCGATCGGGTTTAAGCCTAACTGATCGTAGTCCGAAGCGACTCCTGTATGGCGATGCGATCCAAGAGCTGCTTGACGAGAGCTCTATTAGATCCAGCCGGCTAATTCCGAGCTGACGGAAGATTGCTTTTGACGACTTGAGAGGTTGTTGTCGGCGATACGGACAGGCGGTCATAAGAAAACCACCTAGACGGATAGTTTGGCGGCAGCCAAGGCTCCTTCGGCGAAGATACCGCCCTTGAAGACGGAGGAGGCATCCTTCCCATTCGGTGACGCACGCAGGAACTCTCAATGAAAGCACCAATGTCGGTGTCAAAACCGCGGATCTCGGGTAGGGGTCCCAACTGTGCGCCTAGGCGGATGGTAACAGAGACAAGGGACACGATGTTTACCTGTGTTCGGCCCTCTTGATGGAGGTAAAACCCTACGCCCTGCTTGATTGATATTGATATTGTGGATGTTTACAAGAGTAGATCTACCACGAGATCAAGGAGGCTAAACCCTAGAAGCTAGCCTATGGTATGATTGTAAGGGTTGTTGTGATTGTTGTCCCACGGACTAAAGCCATCCGGTTTATATAGACACCGGAGAGGGCTAGGGTTACATAGAGTCGGTTACAATGGTAGGAGATCTACATATCCAGATCGCCAAGCTTGCCTTCCACGCCAAGGAAAGTCCCATCCGGACATGGGGAAGTCTTCAATCTTCTATCTTCATAGTCTTGGAGTCCGTCGATGATGATAGTCCGCAAATGATAGTCCGCCGATGACGGTAGTCCGCTATCCGACACCCCTAATCCGGACTTCTGATGCTGCCAAGAAGGGCACTCCGGAGAAGAAGGCGACCGTGAAATCCTGCAACTTCGAGGAGGACAAGGCGAAGCTCGCCATGAGCTCGACTCCGAAGGAGGAGAACCGGCCGAAGAAGCTGCATGAGTATAGTAGTTCCTCGATGAAGATGTTGCAGGCCCTCGCCATGGAACATAAGGATGAGTTGGCGAAGCTCCCGTGATCAGCACCGTCACAAGGTATGTAATGCGCCAGGAACAGATGATGAAGGCTCAGATTGAGAAATCCCGCCATGGACACAATGATGAACATATGGAGGAGACGCCGTAAGGAGATGGAGGTTATGGAGGCGATGAAGCAGTTACAACTCCGCCGCCAACCCTTCATGTAGTGAGAGCAGCCCGCACTTGTGTGTGCTTCCTTCTTTTTGGGGTGATAATACCTTCTTCTTTTGCTCCCTGTGTTTTTATTTTGCTTCGGTGTTTCTCCCGCACGGTCACCTTCCGCGTAGGCATGAATAGAACAATGCTAAATGAGATGACTAGCAAATTAGACCATTCTTTATCGCCAATAGAACAATGCCTCTTGCTAGTAATATAAAATAAGAGAGAGTAGAGGATATGGCACTGGTCAGTGTTTCATGCTCCTCCGTCGACTCCGTGGAAAACTCGAGTATACCGTGACGTTCTTTTGCTCCTCCTCGGTCGCCGCACATTTATATGAGCAGTCAATCACAAGGCCCCGCCTTCCAAAGAGTAATGAGTCATTAAATCACAAAGGCTCTCGCCTCGTGAAAGGACCAAGCTAGACTGCCCGCTTTCTAGCCTTTTAGAAAATGTATACATTTGTATAGTAGTAGTATCGATGGATTGCGCCATGGAGCAAAACTATGCATATACTATATGACACTACCCACTATGAAGGTACTAGTAACATAGACTAGTAATCGTCTATGTTACTCTCCACTATGACCAGCCAAAGTCGAGGCGCGGATATCAACGAGGGTCCGTTGTGTCTATACTTGGACAACTCACCACTACATGCGCACTGTGCAGATGAAGCTTGTGTGGTTGGTGTCGCGTGTGGCCTACACATTAACCAAACCTCACGCCGATCTTAGCCTCCGCTTAAAAACATCTCAATCTCAAGGCCAAGGAGCAACGTGAAACCTATGATAGAGCCAATCGGATGGTTGAGAACACTACAATTCAGAGGCTGCATGCATGTGTGAGAGAGGACGAGTAAGGCGTGCACCTCTTCTCAGAGTACAACCGTATGTGGGTGGCATCAACCTAGGGAGCAGTGATGGTGCGTATAAGTCCCGAGATAGGTGTATGCGCCTGAAAAAGACTAGTCTATAGCTCGCCACGAGGCTATTCCTGAACGCCAAGCGTAATATATGTATCCGACGGTGCCAGTTTTGCACGCATAATAACAAAGAGAAAAGAACTAGTACCATGGCATATGCTACACCACGCCAAGAAAACGCGGCCGACGTTACCATCCGGAATAGTGCCGCACTTCAAAACTAGAAAGGTCAATAAATTTTGAGCTGCCTAGTCACATTCCAAATTTACTACTACCACTTATATTTAATTGCAAACCTGTTCACACCGATCACAACCTAAACGGTTTCCCACTTAGGACCGTATTAGTAGTACTTGATTATAAATACTATTATGCTAAGATGACTGCACATTCCTCCTCAACTTCTCATCCACAAAAACAATCAAGTCAATCAAGCCACAGCCGCGCGGAGTTCTGGTCGAGAGATTTCCACCAGAGAGGTGAGCATGGAATAGGAAGCACGACAGATGTCCTCCGCCATGAAAGCAGCCGACATGTCCAGCCGCAGCAGTAAAGATAGAGGTCCCGCCACCGGCAACAGCACGGAGGTCCCGCCACCCGATGTAGCAGATCGTCCGCCACGCCATGAAGCAGCAGAGATGTCCGCCGCGTCACCAAGCAGCAGGGAGGTCCCACCGCACAAGGGCGGCCTGGTAAAGTTTCTGCGGTAGGCGAGATTCTTACAGCGCATGCATGCGATAGTCCATAGCCGATGGATCAGATCTCCGCTGGGCGAGGATGCAGACGAGGCTACCCGCTATCCGCAATCGGGCGAGGGGAATGCAAAGTCTGCGTGATAGCGCGACCTGCCGAGGGCGTAAGATCGCCAAGGGCGGGCAGGAGGAGACCACCGCTGTTGCAGGGACAGCGTTGTCGGTGTCAAACCGGCGGATCTCGGTAGGGGGTCCCAACGTGCGCCTAGGCGGATGGTAATGGAGACAAGGGACACGATGTTTACCTGTGTTCGGGCCCTTTGATGGAGGTAAAACCTACGCCCCGCTTGATTGATATTGATATTGTGGATGTTTACAAGAGTGGATCTACCACGAGATCAAGGAGGCTAAACCCTAGAAGCTAGCCTATGGTATGATTGTAAGGGTTGTTAGATTGTAGTCCCACGGATTAAAGCCATCCGGTTTATATAGACACCGAGAGGGCTAGGCTTACAGAGTCGGTTACAATGGTAGGAGATCTACATATCCCATCGCCAAGCTTGCCTCCCACGCCAAGGAAAGTCCCATCCCGACACGGGTGAAGTCTTCAATCTTGTATCTTCATAGCCTGGAGTCCGTCGATGATGATAGTCCGCGATGATAGTTCGGCCGATGATGATAGTCCGCTATCCGGACACCCCTAATCCAGACTCCTCAAGAGCTCCCTAACCAGTGCTTCAATGACGATAAGTCCGCGCAGTATATTGTTTGGCATTGCAAGGCGGGTTCTCCTCCAAATGATAGAAGATTGTGAACACCAGATAGTGTCCGCTGCAAAATAAATTCCACATTCCACCAGAGAGAATAATAATATATACACGAGTTCAACTCGCCGACGCTTCCGTGGTATGACGCTACACCACTACCAAGCCATTACTCAAATTGTTTTTTACTTTACCACCTCAAGATTTAGCTAAGCGGTTTTGGCACGCCTTGTCAAGCAGAGATCGGTTTCCTTAATCCGGGATTTCATTAATACGGGCATGGTAACCCAACTGCCATTGATGGTGACGCTGGGAGATAAGCTTAGTTTTACCAGCCGGTGGGGACGCGAAGACTTCCCTACCATAAGGGATAAGGATTCACCTCTCACCCACGCCTTCTTCCTCCTTTGCTTATCCATCTCCACAAGACTGAGCTCCAATACTTCAAGTTCACAAGATCTGCCTCAACCTTCCCCGACCATGTCCGGATGAGGTAAATGGTTGGCCTCCGATGGCAACAATACATACGTGCCTTGCAACCCTTCTCACTAGGTAAGGACACCGCAAGATTGAACCCAAAGCTAAACACTTCCCATTGCAAGAACTACCAATCTAGTTGGCCAAACCAAACGGATAATTCAAGAGACTTGCAAAGATAACCAATCATACATAAAAGAATTCAAAGAAGATTCAAATATTGCTCATAGATAATCTTGATTATAAACCCACATTCACCGATCTCAATAAACATACCGCAAAAAGAAGATTACATCGAATAGATCTCCTAGAGAGGGGGAGAACATTGTATTGAGATCCAAAGAGAGAAGAAGCCATCTAGCTACTAACTATGGACCAAGGTCTCAAGTAAACTACTCACACTTCACCGGAGAGGCTGTGATGATGATGTAGAAGCCTCCATGGTGGAATCCTCCTGCCGGAGCCTGCACAGGCCCCAAGATGGGATCTCATGGATACGTAAAGGCGCGTGTAATTAGGTTTGGCTTCAGATTCCATCTGCTAGTACGCAGTGTATATATAGGAGGAAGGGTATGTCGGTGGAGCTGAGGCCCACGAGGCGGTGGGGCCACCTCAGGGGGTCGCCCACTGCGGGTCACTGTGGCTTTCGATTGAGGTCCAAGTCTCCCGGATCTTATCCATGAGAAAATCACGCCCTCAAGATTTCATTCCGCTTTTGGTCTCCATTTGATATTCACATAGGTTAGTCCCAAAAGTAATATAAAAGTGGAAAAATAAAGCCCAATATAGTCCAAAACAATAGATAATATAGCATGGAGCAATCAAAATTATAGGACATTGGAGACGATTGCCTCGACGTACATTCACCGAGCTCAATGAGGAGGGGGAGTTGATCACGGCTTGGGATTGCGGTGTCAAACCGCGGATCTCGTGTAGGGGTCCTTAATCGTGGTTTAGGCGGATGGTAACAGGAGACAAGGACACGATGTTTACCTGTGTTCGGGCCTCTTGATGGAGGTAAAACCTCACCCCGCTTGATTGATATTGATATTGTGGATGTTTACAAGAGTAGATCTACCACGAGATCAAGGAGGCTAAACCCTAGAAGCTAGCCTATGGTATGATTGTAAGGGTTGTTGTGATTGTTGTCCCACGGACTCAAAGCCATCCGTTTATATAGACACCGGAGGGCTAGGGTTACATAGAGTCACATAATGGTAGAGATCTACATCCCAGACGCCAAGCTTGCCTTCCACGCCAAGGAAAGTCCCATCCGACATGGGGGAACTTCAATCTTCTATCTTCATAGTCTTGAGTCCGTCGATGATGATAGTCCGCAAATGATAGTCCCGCCGATGACTAGTCCGCTATCCGACACCCCCTAATCCGGACTCCTCAAGAGCCCCCTTAACCAGGCTTCAATGACGATAAGTCCAAAGATGCGTAGTCTTCGGCGCTGTACGGGTTCTCCTTAAGTTCCATGTAATTACCAACAAAGGTCCAGCTTCCTCATCAATGTTGCCTTGGCTTCCATGCCCAATAAGGGCCTTCTTCCACGCTGTTGGCGAATGTGAAAAGCCAGGTGTCTTTATGTTTTACCCCTAGTTGTGCTAATAATCTGCCTATAAGGGAGGCAAGAATCCAGATCCAAATCACCATCTTCCTCTCAAAACACTCATCGGAGCGCCGACCAAGAATCCATTCCATCATGGACCGCCAACGCTGCTCCTTCTTCTCGCTCCCCCACTGCTCGCCAGAGATTGGAGGAGATGCTCTGCTTTTGACAACGAATGGTGAAGCTCCAAATGGGGGATATCCTCCGCCTTCATGGTTCCGGTTCGAGCCGGGCTCGCCACCCAAAGTGGGAAGAAGAGGTTACCCCTAATCCCAACAAAGGGAGCGGTATGCTTGGCCCCCATCTAATAAGGGGCTCGATTTCAGACATCCATTCCTCCGCTGCCTCGGAGTTCTACGGACTCCTCCATCACCACGCCGCCTCAATCTTGCATATCGCTGGTTTCGAGCTCTTTGCGAAGCTTTTCCTGGCATCGAGCCCCTACTACCGTGGAAGAGGTTTTTTCCTTGTCCCCGCCTCTCACGAGGGGTCCATATATCAAGTGGGCGGCGCCAAATATGGCGACGCGGACCGGATATCCATCCGAACCCCTAAGAAGGCGCTCAAGACCGGCCTTCGAATGGTTTTATAGAAGACGCCCGCCACGGGACCGTCTCGATCGCCTCCGGAGTTCAGCAATGCTCCTCCAAGAAACGCTTTAGTTGGCGTCCGCGGAGCCCCCGATCGGAGGAAGACAAGAGCCCATTATCCGATGGGCCGAATAAGGTTATCGCCCATGCCCGGTTGACCATGATCGGAGTCATGGCAAACATGTATTACGCGGGGTGCAGCCACTATAATACAGGCCACCTGCAGGGATTTCAACGGGAGGATGATGCCACCCGCCATGGCCAAGAAGGGTCGGAATCACCAAGATCCGTGACGATCTTGTCCGCCTGTATATGGGGAGAAGGAGGATTTCCTTCGACGAACCCGTTAAATGGGTTTTCCATGAACAACCTCGCCTTGGGTAAGTGAACACCAAAGGTCCGACCTGCGCCTTCAAACTTAAGTTTCTTACATTGTGTTATTCTTTTCGACGCAGAACCGCGCCGATCGTGGAGGAATGCTAAGTCCGCCCGCAGCCCGAGGATCCAGAGATCCAGGATCCGGCCCAAGAGGATCCCATAAAGGTGGAGCTAATCGACGGGTGTTCCACCAGCCTAGATGGATAATGCTTTAGTCGCCATCACGCCGACTACCCCGACTAAACCCGCTCCCTGTGTGATCACGGCCAAGCCCGACACCGCTATTCCTTCCTTGCTTATTTCTGACCACCGCATATGATGGCACTGCAGGAGGTGCCCTGGGCGAGAAGCCGAGCCATGTGGCTGACCAACAAGGGCCAGTCCGACCGGTAGGCGGAAGAGGAGCGCTGGATCAAGAAAGGCCGCAAAGGTGTAGCTCACAATTCCTTATTTTTAGAGCAACGCTCCTAGGAAGTGTTTTGAGTGCTCATGACTTCTATGGAAAAAGGCCCACCGGATCATGGGCGGAAGTTGTCAATCCAGCTCTACCAGCCGCTCCCGCACCTGGTCAGAGGGGGGAGGCGAAGGCGCGAGCCGGACGTCCGACAGGATGCCGAAGGCTCCGCCACCAAGTCCGAGGTGGAGAGTGTTTCAATCACGCGCCACGGATAGTATTTCGTGACGCTGCTTCTCCCCAGGCGCTGAATGCCTTTAACACGGGGACGCGCACTTCGCGCCGCCAAGATAGTTTTACCAGAGCCACGGAGCAGTATGTAAAAGACATACGGTAAGAGATTTTAACGGTATATGCCAAGAGCCCCGAGACTTAAAGTAGTTATAATCGATTTAAGGATCATATGAAATGCAGGATCTTACCGAGAAGAATACCCAACTGCCTCAGAGCGCAAGAGTGCAAGGCCCAACTTGAGGCCACATTGTCTCGCGCGCAGAGGAAACGAAGGACCTCTCCCGGTAACGCATTATTTTAGAAGGATAAGTAGCGCTTTCCTTGCGCAAGTCTAAAAATGACGCAGTGTGCTGGCCGGACAAGATCCGGACAGCAAGAACTTCGCGCCAACTAAAGGTCGCGAGAGGGTGCTGCGAGCAAAGCATGAAAGGAACAAGCCAGGATGCCCATGCCAAGCTTGGAGAAGAGCTGAAGGCATTCGGCCGAGCCTGTGCCCGTTAGGAGAATCACGGCTTGCCGCGCATATATAGTAAGTGCTTGAGGGAACTCCTTTGAAAAGAAGAGTTCGCGAGGAAGTCAATTTGATGTAATATGTGTAGGTATGCTCACAGGTCGCCTCATGAGGAGATGCCCAATAACGGGTGATCAACTTCCAATTGTTGCAAACCGATCGAACGAAGTTCGCAGCTATGAGCGCGCCATCCAGCGTTATGGCCAGCCTTCTCCATACCCGAGGGTCTTGGGAGCTTGGAGAAGCTACAGGAGGCGGCAGCGCTCCATTTATGGAAGATTTCGCCTGCCGCCAAGCCTGTGGAGGCTCGGGCCATGGTAAAGACGTACAAGAAGGCGGATCCCAACCACATGGTCAAGTCGGACCTGTGGGGCCCGATGGAAGGAGATCCTCGTGAGTTTAGTATACGGCCAAGTGGAGTTGGTCGCAAAATTTTCCCAACAGATCAGAATTAGACAACCTCGTTAGACGGGATTGAGGAAGAATACAATCACCGACGACAATGTATTATAAAATGACATACAAAATGCCTTCTAGCCGGATTGTAGATCGCTTGTCTTGCCGACTTTTCGCTTCAACCTGGACCCTAGAGTCCGGAGTGTGTCCGATACCTTCTGGTTATGAAACAACCGTATGCATGGAGACCAAAGGGGTATCAAGGCTTTATCGCATAAGTGCCCAACTAGTTATGTTATATTACATAGTAAGAAACATCTTCCGTGGAGAATAGTTCCGTTATGGGTTCCTTTCCATTGGGGTGGTATGCCCTAAAGTGCATGTCCGCTAATAAAAAGCAGAAAACATCCGGGCAGATAAAAAGTGGATAAAAATCATCTTTAAGTCACCGACCAATATTCCCTTAAGAACGCTTAGCCGCTTCACCTACCGAGGTACACATCCCGCTGACCCGGCAGAATAATCGCAGAGGTGCTCCTTTACCTCCCAGCCGAACAATCGGGAACGAGGGGTAAGCACAGGAGCCGCAACCCAGCTTGGCCAAAACTTAAGTCATATCGATGCATATAATGGTGAATAAAAGGTACATGTGGAGGCTTGATACGTCGCATAAAGCCCAGATAATTGCTTCTCGTAAAGAAGCCCCTGTGTATAATGAGTGCGGTAGCACATCAATTGTGCGCGAACGCTATGCGGGTAAAGCCCTTTAAGGCTTGGATGAATAGGTTTGAGAAGAAAAGATGAACAAAAGGCAGCTGAAATAAATAAAGGAAAAATGTTTTGACGGGAAGGGGACGAACTTTAGTCCGGCTTAGGCATAGAATCGCCGGAGGCGGGCTGCGCTCCATGGGTTCGCCGAGTCGGTTATCCGATGCATTTCAGAGACGGTACGCCTCCCGTCAAGACTTGATCAATGATGAAGGGGCCTTCCCATTTGGGCTTGAGCTTGTCCTTTTCTTGTCCGCAAGCAGAACCAGTTCGCCAACGCTAAAGTCTTGGCCTGCATTTCTCTCGCTGGTATCTTCGAGCCTGCTATTGATAGAATGCGGAACGAGCCTGGCAACGCCGCCTCCAATGTGTCCGCTGTCCCGCCGATCCAACTCTCTTTCTTTCTTCGCATATGCGCACTGGTGAGTCATGAATGATGTCGCAGGGCAAAACTGCTTCATACCAGATACCATAAAAATGGTGAATCCGTGGTACGGTTAGGCTTGTCCGCCCCCTGAGTACGGAGTCGAGCTCCTCTACCCAGGCGTCGATTTCGTAAGGGACCGCACTAGTCCGGTTTGATGCCGCCATTATGAGACCATTTGCTCGCTCCACTTGACCGCTGGTTTGAGGATGATAGACCGCTTAATCGAGCTTGATGCCCATATTTTTGCACCATGATTTAACCTCGTCGGCGTGAAGTTCGCGTGCTATCGGTGATGATGATGTTGGGGACACCATAACGTGTACTACCCCGATATAAAGTCTATCACTGGTCCGGACTCGCCGCTTTAACTGGCTTGGCCTCTATCCATTTGGTGAATTTATCCACCATGACCAATAGGTACCTTTGCTTGTGGTTTCCCTTTAAGTGGTCCAACCATGTCAAGCCCCTGCATCACGAACGGCCAGGTAATTGTATAGTTTTGAGGGCGGTGGTATATGGCTATGATTAGCAAAGAGCTGACAACCGACGATCTTTGACTAAGTCCTGGCATCTGCTCGGGCCGTCGGCCAAGAAAAACCTGCACGAATGCCTTTCCTAAGGGCCAGCTGCAAGGCAGTGTCCGCCTAGTCCGCATGAATTTCAGCCAGGAGGTTTCGCTTCTTCCTCTTCGGAGATACACCTTTGAAGGACTCCGTTGTGCTTTTCTTATAAAGTTCTCCTCATAGACCTTGTAGGCTTTTGATCGACGGATAATGCAGCGGCCTCATTTTGGTTCGAAGCTCCCGCCCAAGCAAGTAGGCGAGGAATGGTTCTGTCCACGGGCAATTATCGCCATTATGTCGTGGGCGAAGGTGTTATGTCATCGGCTGGATCGCCGTTGGTGCGGCTTTTTCCGGATTGTTAGTTCCCGATCTCTTCCCATAGTACGGATGGCTTGAAGAGCCGCTCCAGAAGATGTTAGGAGGACAGCGCCGCTTTTGCGCCAATGCGTACAAGATGTCGCCGCTTGGTTATTATCCCGGTGACGGATGGAATTCAAGTCCTTCAACCGGCTGACATTTTGAGGACAGCGCTATGATATGCTGCCATTTTCGGATCTTTGGCGCCAAAGTCTCCGCTTATTTGGGATACAGGTTTGAGTCCCGCACACCTCTAGGCGTTGAATGCCCATGGAGATTGCCATCCCGAGACTGTAAAAGGGCCTCAGATTGGCTGCGCTTTAGAGTCCGTACATTATCTCAAGTACGATTGACTGTGTTCCGTTGGGGACGCCACGACGCCAATTTCCAATCCGCTAACATTTTGAGTCCGTCGGCGCATAATCCAATTGAGTATGCGCCGATTCTTTAGGGAGTTCGCTTCGTCCATTCAGCGACAAAGTCAGCCAAAACTTGAGACTTGATAGCTCGCCGAGGTTTGTAAGATATATCAAATGGTAAGAGCTCAATGGCCCATTTTGCAATCCCGCCTGTCGTCATGGGTTGTTTATAATGTCGCTATGGTACTTCAGAGGCCATCCGTTATCGAACACTCTTGAAAGTAGTGTCGGAGCCCGGATGCCATGAACATCGCCGCGACGCTATCTTCTCGATAGCGGGTAACGGACTTGCAAGGGGTTAACAAGGATACGTAGTATACTGGTTTTGAAGAGGGAATTTATGCCTTCGCTTTCGCTCGACGATTTGTACCGCGCTTACAACTTGATGTAGCTGCGATGTATAATAACATTGGTTCGCCTGTGTTGCGCAGCCAGACCGGATTTGTTGCCAATATGGCCTTTATTTCTTCGAGTCCGCGGTGGCAGCATCCGCCCACTGGTGTTCATGCGCCTCGAGGAGGCGATAGAGGGTAATGCCTTTCTCCTAGACGGAGATAAAGCAGCTTAGAGCCGCCACGCATCCGGGTCAATTTTTGTATTTGCTTGAGGTCTTTGGGATATCTAGCTGTGACAGAGCTTGATCTTGGCTGGGTTTGCTTCAATTCCTCAACGGATACGATGAAGCCCAGCAGCTTTCCACCGCACGCCAAAACACATTTTTCCGGATTCAGCTTGATGTCATATGCTCCGAGGTGGCCGTCAATGAGCCTCAAGTCGCCTACTAGAGTTTCGACGCGTTTGGTTTTGATGACTACGCCGCCCATGTATGCCTCTACTGCTTTGCCGATCCGGGTAGCGTCCGAATCATGCGCTGATATGTTGCGCCGCGCTTTTAAGTCCGGAAGGGCATGTGTTGAAGAAGAATGGTCCATATGGAGTAATGAATGTTGTTGCGCTTGATCCGCTTGCCATCTTGATTTGATGATAGCCGAGTATGCGCCCGTGAAGCACAATGAATCGCGTTCGCGGTGGCATCGATGATTTGGTCGGCGCGGGAGGGGGAAGGGATCTTTGGGCAGGCCTTATTTAGGTCTTTGAAATCACACATAGGCGCCAGATTTGTCCTTCTTGGTACCATCACCAAGTTTGCTAGCCAACGGGTGCTTGATGTCTCGATGAACCGCTTCAGCTTGGCTAGCTCTTCTCCCATTGCCTCGTCTTTTGGTTCGGAAAATCGTCAAGAGCCTGCTTGATCGCTTGAACTTTTAGGATGTTTAGCTGGTTCTCGCCAATCATGTGGGATTCCGGCATATCCGATGGGTGCCGTGCAAAATGTCCCAATTTTCCGGCGAATTTCGCAAGGCGCGCGCCTACATCGGGTTCACCAGCCCCGATGGAGGCCGCCTTGGTGGGGTCCGCTGGGTGGACCTCGAATTTAACTATTTCATCCGCTGGTTTAAAAGAGGTGGACTTGGATCTTTATCAAGTATCACATCGCCCTGTTCACCGTGGAGCGATCGCGTGAGTTCCCTACCGCTAGGGCTTCGGATAGTGCCTCGAGGGCTAGTGCGGCTGTCTTGTTTTCGCCGGAGTGCTATGTCCGGATCACTAGCGAGAGTGATAATTCCGCTGGGACCGGCATTTTAAGCTTCATGTACCCATAATGGGGTATAGCTTGAAAATTGTGAATGCCTCTCGCCCTAATAGAGCATGATATCCGCTGCTGAATGGGGCCACTTGAACGTGACCTCCTCGACCTATAATTGTCCGGCGAAATAACACTACGCCCAGCGTGATTTTTCAAGATGCTTCTTGCTGGGATTATTCCTCTAAAGGTTGCTGCTTCGCCAATGCGGTTCCACTATTTCATTTTTCGAGGGTTTCATAGATGAGGTTTAGTCCGCCGCCATCCATGAGTACTTTAGTAAGGCAAAAGCCGCCTACTATTGGGCCGAGGACCAATGCGGCCGGTGCCCGGGTTCGGAATTTAGGTTCGCCCGGCATTGGTAACAGCCGTGTCGCCCATGGATTTATTGTTGCTACTTGGTAGACTTCGAGGTTATGGAGTTGTCGCTTGCATGTTATTGGATGCGAAAGTCTCAAGACCTAACACCGTGATCGGTGTTGCTGTGGGATTCTGAGCTAGAAGCCTCGCCACTTTTGGCCACCGAGTATCCAACATGCTCAAGGCTATGAGTTGGAGTGGCGCCTCGTGCTATGAATTTTGCAGGTCCATTTAGCCAACCCTCCAAGACGGTTCCGCACTTTAGGGGTTTTGGCTTTTGGTATTCACCAGGTGCTTGATAATGATGCACCCTTTGGTTCCGGACTAGGGATGTATTCAGGGCCGATTATCCCAAAATTTACTTTCGGTTTTCAGCGCTTCCATCGCAAAAATACTTTTGTACGATGGTCTCCAAGTCGTCAAGCGATGTCGCGCGACTTATGGCGCTTAGGATTCCCTTGTCCGCAATTATTGCAGACGATCGAGATTATGCTTCTCCTCGGCAGTCCTTTATCCTGTCCATAACCAGAGGAATCGCCCAAGAGTGATATATACTGTCTCGCGGGCTCTGCCGAATTAGAGTTAGATCAAGATTGTCATCAACCTGCGTAACTGCAACGGGCTAGAAATTGAAAGTATTGGTTAAATTTTGTTTGCTTAATGCAAATTTAAATGACTTTATTTTACTTTTAGAAATGTCACACATATAAAAACATAATGTGAACTCTCATTTGAATGCCACATTATGCCACCCACTAAGAGGTTAGCATGTCATATTTTATTTCCAAAGGTTATTTGTTTTTTTCATCTACCATTTATTATAAATCATCACTTGCTACGAGCCACCTTACTACTCTAATGAAATTAAGTTTAATATAGGATTTATCTCAATCATAGTTAGTAATATCATTAAATATATGGAACAAAAATAGATAACCATTAATTTATGAACAACATTAACGATCAATTATTCTTTAAAAACAATGTATTCCTTCTTTGTTTCCTTAATCATGAAGATATTTTAGTAAATAAACCATTCTATAAATGTCATCAAGAACAAACATAAATTATCATGCTTGACACTTGATATTCTTGCAATGTAGTCGATCTAAAAGAAATTGCTAAAGAATGCAATATATGCAAGTGAGTAAGAAATTAATTGAAGATACACCTAATAAATTGGAATTTGACGAAGAGCAACTTAAGAAATTGGATATAAGAGAACACCATGACTTATTGTGAATTTATGTCAAACATCAAGACAAAAGACCTGTAATAAAGAAGACTTGACTTATTGGAATACATTTTAAAATACTAATATGTGTACATTTTTTTCCATTGTAGAACATGGTTGATGATCCTAGATGATAATTTTCGCTAATCTTTACATACATAGTACATGGTATTATTTTCATCTTAGTGGAAAATGAGTTTATAAGATTTTTCACCATGTTTGTAATGATATAATTAGTTGGTTAAAGGCGGATTTCTTAGTGCCCTGTCATTTAAATCCTGAAATATATAGCAGCCCAGAATTGGTATTGACATAATGATTGACAATTGAAACCAACTGAATAAAAAACTGTTGGCCTTCTACCTCATAGTGGGGCAGCCTAACATGAAGTTACCAAGCTGCCCTCAATCTAAATTCAGCGTTGAACCATATTAACTGTTGATCTGCTTAATACTGCCTTAAATTCGTAGTATGATGTATCAAAAATCTCATATAAATGCATGTACTTATGTTTATATATGTGTGGTAAATAATATAGAGGCAAAGGAGATACTATAGGCTTATTCACAAATATTTGGAGCACAATACTTCATGAGTGAATGTTCTTCATCATGGATTGACCATCACGAAGTCGTGTGGTCGTTCTTGGTCACGCAATCTAGATCATAGCTTGTGTGTGTGCCAACATATGGATGCGGATGTCTTTCTTCATATGGTATCGAGGGACAAAGGACTAAGGAGGCACTAAAATAAATGGATTATTTATACGGATGTTGTATTAAGAGCAAATAATAGAACAATTATACTGAAACAACTATGGTGTCACCTATGTAAATCATCATCGCCATGGCCATATGAAAATATCATGCATCCATGGTTTAAGTAAAATTGATGTGTACGTCTATGTATGTACCTTTTGTTGGACAAAGCTGCTGACTTTTTGTGCATTGCATCGACACCAGCTACCTGCTGCTCGGCCAAGGTCAAATTTTCTAGTGCCGCAATCTATGCATACTTAGAGAAATTGAAAATTTTAAGGAGAAAATAAATGTATATTAATAAGATGAAAACCAATCATAATCGAGTTGCTTTTTTGGGCTCGCTTTGCACGATAAAATTAATAGCCAAAAGGAGGTCGATCAAATTACATGATATACATTAGGACTCCTGAATACTTGCGTCTTACGTCCAGAAACACCAGATCTATCATGTATGTATTTGTTCTGGCACAGTCTCCAACCCATGCGTCCATCAATGAGCATGTGTTTGGCTATTGATTGGGATGACCTGCATGTATAGGTAAAAGCCGGATCGATTAGCCGAATAGAGATAGATGCACCACTGATCAAGCTCTAATAAGAAGACACGTACATGAGAGAGAGAGAGAGATTCAGCTGGGAACACCAGTTTCTGCTACGGGGTCAAAGTAATTAAAGAGTTGGTATGATTACCGACAAAATCGCCGCCGAACGACAGACAACACAGCTTGTCCTGTGGGTTGGAGGTAACGCCCCTAGAGGATTGTTGAAAAAGAAGGCACACCATGACTAATCAGTAACACGGCTAGGTCGGGCCATGGTGATGCGCTGGCGCCCAGTCCATCTACGCCATGGAAGCCAGGGACTGAAGCAAGATTGAGGCTTCATCGATGGCTATAACTCAGAGGAGGCGGGCGAGGGACAATGGCTATAACTCGGAGGTGGGAAGCGAGGGACAAGCAAGGAGATTATTGCTCGAGGGCAGATGCGCTGGGGAGCCTGGTGCTTGGATTGTTCAAAGGAAACTGCTCAACTATCTCTAATACTTTTTTCGTAAGCAAAATTTTATGGGTCTTTTTTGTTCTTGGTTGTTATAGTTGAGAATCAATGTACGTGGGATATTTTTTTCCTTGACACACGTGGGATAGATGCAATGTAGTACACGGATAGTTTTTTCTTTAACACACATGTACGGGATAGATGTAATATAGCACGTGGATAGTTTTTTCTCTTTAATACATGTACGGGACAGATGGCAAGGACTTTGAGGCACTTCATCCGATGGCTGTAAATGCCTAATTTGCATATCCTGACGTTAATTATTATGTTTTGTAAGGATTAACGAAGGCTCGGTTGGTGCCTCCAATTAGTAAATATAAGATATGTCGGGCGGTGGGTGGAACTAAGTCCGAACCCTACCCATCTCAGGCTCAAGGTCGAAGTTTCCAATTTTGAAGCTTGATTTCTAGACGTTGTCCAACGAGTCCGTCCGGCTCCGACTTTAAGTTCTGTTTGATCGAAGCCCGCCCCTCCGCTGGAATCCGCATGAGGGGTTCGGGATCCGACATGACTAGTTTTCACATGGGAAGCGCCACGCATTGTTCCTCTACCACCGCAACGCAGGGTGACCTGGAGAGTTAATTTCTCTCGATCGGGTTTAAGCCTAACTGATCGTAGTCCGAAGCGACTCCTGTATGGCGATGCGATCCAAGAGCTGCTTGACGAGAGCTCTATTAGATCCAGCCGGCTAATTCCGAGCTGACGGAAGATTGCTTTTGACGACTTGAGAGGTTGTTGTCGGCGATACGGACAGGCGGTCATAAGAAAACCACCTAGACGGATAGTTTGGCGGCAGCCAAGGCTCCTTCGGCGAAGATACCGCCCTTGAAGACGGAGGAGGCATCCTTCCCATTCGGTGACGCACGCAGGAACTCTCAATGAAAGCACCAATGTCGGTGTCAAAACCGCGGATCTCGGGTAGGGGTCCCAACTGTGCGCCTAGGCGGATGGTAACAGAGACAAGGGACACGATGTTTACCTGTGTTCGGCCCTCTTGATGGAGGTAAAACCCTACGCCCTGCTTGATTGATATTGATATTGTGGATGTTTACAAGAGTAGATCTACCACGAGATCAAGGAGGCTAAACCCTAGAAGCTAGCCTATGGTATGATTGTAAGGGTTGTTGTGATTGTTGTCCCACGGACTAAAGCCATCCGGTTTATATAGACACCGGAGAGGGCTAGGGTTACATAGAGTCGGTTACAATGGTAGGAGATCTACATATCCAGATCGCCAAGCTTGCCTTCCACGCCAAGGAAAGTCCCATCCGGACATGGGGAAGTCTTCAATCTTCTATCTTCATAGTCTTGGAGTCCGTCGATGATGATAGTCCGCAAATGATAGTCCGCCGATGACGGTAGTCCGCTATCCGACACCCCTAATCCGGACTTCTGATGCTGCCAAGAAGGGCACTCCGGAGAAGAAGGCGACCGTGAAATCCTGCAACTTCGAGGAGGACAAGGCGAAGCTCGCCATGAGCTCGACTCCGAAGGAGGAGAACCGGCCGAAGAAGCTGCATGAGTATAGTAGTTCCTCGATGAAGATGTTGCAGGCCCTCGCCATGGAACATAAGGATGAGTTGGCGAAGCTCCCGTGATCAGCACCGTCACAAGGTATGTAATGCGCCAGGAACAGATGATGAAGGCTCAGATTGAGAAATCCCGCCATGGACACAATGATGAACATATGGAGGAGACGCCGTAAGGAGATGGAGGTTATGGAGGCGATGAAGCAGTTACAACTCCGCCGCCAACCCTTCATGTAGTGAGAGCAGCCCGCACTTGTGTGTGCTTCCTTCTTTTTGGGGTGATAATACCTTCTTCTTTTGCTCCCTGTGTTTTTATTTTGCTTCGGTGTTTCTCCCGCACGGTCACCTTCCGCGTAGGCATGAATAGAACAATGCTAAATGAGATGACTAGCAAATTAGACCATTCTTTATCGCCAATAGAACAATGCCTCTTGCTAGTAATATAAAATAAGAGAGAGTAGAGGATATGGCACTGGTCAGTGTTTCATGCTCCTCCGTCGACTCCGTGGAAAACTCGAGTATACCGTGACGTTCTTTTGCTCCTCCTCGGTCGCCGCACATTTATATGAGCAGTCAATCACAAGGCCCCGCCTTCCAAAGAGTAATGAGTCATTAAATCACAAAGGCTCTCGCCTCGTGAAAGGACCAAGCTAGACTGCCCGCTTTCTAGCCTTTTAGAAAATGTATACATTTGTATAGTAGTAGTATCGATGGATTGCGCCATGGAGCAAAACTATGCATATACTATATGACACTACCCACTATGAAGGTACTAGTAACATAGACTAGTAATCGTCTATGTTACTCTCCACTATGACCAGCCAAAGTCGAGGCGCGGATATCAACGAGGGTCCGTTGTGTCTATACTTGGACAACTCACCACTACATGCGCACTGTGCAGATGAAGCTTGTGTGGTTGGTGTCGCGTGTGGCCTACACATTAACCAAACCTCACGCCGATCTTAGCCTCCGCTTAAAAACATCTCAATCTCAAGGCCAAGGAGCAACGTGAAACCTATGATAGAGCCAATCGGATGGTTGAGAACACTACAATTCAGAGGCTGCATGCATGTGTGAGAGAGGACGAGTAAGGCGTGCACCTCTTCTCAGAGTACAACCGTATGTGGGTGGCATCAACCTAGGGAGCAGTGATGGTGCGTATAAGTCCCGAGATAGGTGTATGCGCCTGAAAAAGACTAGTCTATAGCTCGCCACGAGGCTATTCCTGAACGCCAAGCGTAATATATGTATCCGACGGTGCCAGTTTTGCACGCATAATAACAAAGAGAAAAGAACTAGTACCATGGCATATGCTACACCACGCCAAGAAAACGCGGCCGACGTTACCATCCGGAATAGTGCCGCACTTCAAAACTAGAAAGGTCAATAAATTTTGAGCTGCCTAGTCACATTCCAAATTTACTACTACCACTTATATTTAATTGCAAACCTGTTCACACCGATCACAACCTAAACGGTTTCCCACTTAGGACCGTATTAGTAGTACTTGATTATAAATACTATTATGCTAAGATGACTGCACATTCCTCCTCAACTTCTCATCCACAAAAACAATCAAGTCAATCAAGCCACAGCCGCGCGGAGTTCTGGTCGAGAGATTTCCACCAGAGAGGTGAGCATGGAATAGGAAGCACGACAGATGTCCTCCGCCATGAAAGCAGCCGACATGTCCAGCCGCAGCAGTAAAGATAGAGGTCCCGCCACCGGCAACAGCACGGAGGTCCCGCCACCCGATGTAGCAGATCGTCCGCCACGCCATGAAGCAGCAGAGATGTCCGCCGCGTCACCAAGCAGCAGGGAGGTCCCACCGCACAAGGGCGGCCTGGTAAAGTTTCTGCGGTAGGCGAGATTCTTACAGCGCATGCATGCGATAGTCCATAGCCGATGGATCAGATCTCCGCTGGGCGAGGATGCAGACGAGGCTACCCGCTATCCGCAATCGGGCGAGGGGAATGCAAAGTCTGCGTGATAGCGCGACCTGCCGAGGGCGTAAGATCGCCAAGGGCGGGCAGGAGGAGACCACCGCTGTTGCAGGGACAGCGTTGTCGGTGTCAAACCGGCGGATCTCGGTAGGGGGTCCCAACGTGCGCCTAGGCGGATGGTAATGGAGACAAGGGACACGATGTTTACCTGTGTTCGGGCCCTTTGATGGAGGTAAAACCCACGCCCCGCTTGATTGATATTGATATTGTGGATGTTTACAAGAGTGGATCTACCACGAGATCAAGGAGGCTAAACCCTAGAAGCTAGCCTATGGTATGATTGTAAGGGTTGTTAGGATTGTAGTCCCACGGACTAAAGCCATCCGGTTTATATAGACACCGGAGAGGGCTAGGCTTACATAGAGTCGGTTACAATGGTAGGAGATCTACATATCCAGATCGCCAAGCTTGCCTCCCACGCCAAGGAAAGTCCCATCCGGACACGGGTGAAGTCTTCAATCTTGTATCTTCATAGCCTTGGAGTCCGGTCGATGATGATAGTCCCGCGATGATAGTTCGGCTGATGATGATAGTCCGCTATCCGGACACCCCTAATCCAGACTCCTCAAGAGCTCCTAACCAGGCTTCAATGACGATAAGTCCGCGGTATATTGCTTGGCATTGCAAGGCGGGTTCCTCCTCCAAATGATAGAAGATTGTGAACACCAGATAGTGTCCGCTCGCAAAATAAATTCCACATTCCACCGTAGAGAGAATAATAATATATACACGAGTTCAATCTGCCGACGCTTCCGTGGCATGACGCCACACCACTACCAAGCCATTACTCAAATTGTTTTTTACTTTACCACCTCAGCAGATTTAGCAAGCGGTTTCTTGGCACGCCTTGTCGAGCAGAGATCGTGTTTCCTTAATCCGGGATTCTCATTAATACGGGCATGGTAACCCAACCGCCATTGATGGTGACGCTGGGAGATAAGCGAGTTTTACCAGGCCGGTGGGGACGCGTAAGACTTCGCCTCCCCATATAAGGGATAAGGATTCACCTTCTCACCCACGCCTTCTTCCTCCTTTGCTTATCCATCTCACAAGACTCGAGCTCCATACCAAGTTCACAAGATCTCGCCTCAACCTTCCCCACCATGTCCGGAGCGGAGGTAAATGGTTGGCCTCCACCGTTAAGGAGGAGCAATCGCTAAACTGCGCGGCGCCGATACCTTTCCGCGACATCACAGACCGGCTGCCCGACGAGGGGCAGATCATCCCCACCCCTGTGCCCCATGAGAGGGTTGTCTTTCTTTCCCACTTCCTCCGCGGATCTGGCTTTCCACTTCACCCCTTTGTCCGGGGTTCATGTTCTACTACGGCCTGGATTTCCATGATCCGGCGCCAACTTCATCCTCAACATCTCGGTGTTTATCGTCAGTGCGAGGCCTTCCTTCAGATCCAGCCCCACTTCGCTTAGGCCCAAGACCTTCAATGTGAAGTCAAGGTAGTGAAGGGCATCCAAGCGGAGTGCGGAGGCGCCATGTTGGGCAAGATGCCCAACGCCCTTGGTTCAAGGCCTTCGTGGAATCCGCAAGGGTGGCAATCGGGTGGTTCTACATCACCGAGCCAGTGGACTTAAATGGGCGGCGCCCCGAAGTTTAGATCTGGTATCCCCACGCAGCTCACCTCCGGAAAGAGAAGGGCTTGCTGTTTGGCAGTTTGAAGGAGCCGACGGACTCCAAACCTGTATCAAGAAGCTGGTGAAGAAGCTCAGCTGGTTAACGTGGTCCAAGTCATGCTCGTCCGCCGGATTCTCCCATGCCAAAAGCGGCATTCAATCTATGGGAGTTCGATCCGAACAGCACCAGCGCTAAACAAGCTCTTCGACACAATGTCAAGGCGCCTGGAAGGTGCTATTCAAGGCGCGGTTTCGCATCCGCGATCAAGATCGCGATTTCGCCAGCGCCAGTCGACGAGGTAAGTGATTCTACCCTTTACGGACACTGCTTTCCATAGTTTGACTCTATGCGGTTTTAATTTCCCTTTTCCTTTGACAGACTGATGAAGAAGGCGGAGCAGTTACCCGTCCGCCCTATGCCGAAAATCCAGAGACGCCGCTCAGCGAGGTTGCTGGTCCCGCACCGCACGTGGTGCCGAGAAGAAGGCCAAGAACGAGGCCACGGGTGCTCAAAGAGTGCCTGCTTCAGTGTCCGACGACTCGGGCTGACTCTCCCCAAAATGAGGAGGAGGAAGAGGACTCTCCCCAGGAGGGAGAGAGGAAGAGGAAGGCTTCCAATAGGGGAGGCCGAAGGGTCCAAGAGGGAAGGACTATTCCTCGACAGCCCGCCAACATCAACGCTGGCAGGAAGAATGGCCTTCAAGGGCCAGCCTCCGCAGATCGTAAGTATCCGGATTCCTGAATGATTTATAATTTTTTCGCGCCACATAGTGTCATTCTAATGCCGCATGCTGCCTGTAGTCCGCCTGATGATCTCCCCGCTTCATCGAAGCGGGTCGCTGGCTTGCCGGATGTAGACTCCATCCCGACCGCCACACCTCGCGACACCGGGACGCCGAGATGGGATCCCCGTAAGGGACCCATCGGGGAGGCCCGAGGCGCCACAAGGCGCCCTCCGGATCGGCGCCGACTCCACAATGTAACCCGCAGTGGTTCCGGAGTCCGCCGGCGCGCCCTTCGAACGAAGGGCAAGACTGCGGACGCCGGCGCTCTCGGCCCAACCGAGGCGCCGGTAATTTGTTGAGGCGCTGCAGAGCGCTCCATCAAGGAAGAACACCGCACTATTATGAGTGCGATGATTCGAAGGTGCAGCGCCAAAGGCGGGCTGACCGAAGCCTGCAATAGCCTTCTATCGGCTTTGAGGTAAGAAGTTAAAATATGCAATGTAATACCGATAGACAGAGCCCTCGATGCTCGGTTCGGTGTTCGGAAAGAGAAGCCGAACCGAGGATCTGAAACAAGATATACGCAGGGTTGCTAAAAAATTATGTCAATATGGGTTGCAAGGTCGCTGCTGACCTCCGCCAGACCGATCATGGAGGTCGGTGCATTGAAGCAGAGCTCGAGCGGTCCGCAAGAGCTCGGCGGCCAGAAGCAGCTCCAAGACAAAGAAGGTGAGTAACACCACTTTGAATTTGTACCTTACGAAAAGGATTTAGGTTGCAACAAAAATAACAAGGATAACATGGTACTGCAGGGCCACTTAACGAGGTGGCGGCCCTCAAGGAGGCCGTGTCCGAGGCCGAACGCAATGCGCCACGAACGGGGGAGCGAGAAAATCAGGAGGGCGGCGGCGGTGGTTCAAAAGAGCCCTGTGCTCATGGAAAAGCATGAGAGTTTGAGCGTGACTCAAAGACTCGAGAGTCCGAGCTTGCCTCGCCTCTAAAATGCTAAAACCGCCAAGGCCGAGGCCCATAAGTCCCTTCAGAGGTTGAATTGATGAAGAAGATAGCGCGGTAAGGCATTTTTCATGCAAAGAAAGCATGTGAATGTAAATTACGTGTTACTTACCCGGATTCGAGCTCTGTTGCTTGCAGATCTGCCGCAGCGTGTCCGATGCGCCAGATTCTACCGAGCCGAGGAGGGAGCTCAACGGAGAAGGTCTTCGTCTCAAGATGCGAGGCCGCCATCCGGTGTCTTCAGCGACAAGTCAAGCAGCTGGTCGAATCTCACAAGGTGGCCGAAAGAGGCCATGAAGGGCCTCATAGTCCGCTGTGGCTCGAGAGGCCATGCCGAGCTACTTCGCCCGCAACGGCTGGTGGATGCGTCTCGGTGGAGGTTATCAAGCGCCGCCTGTATTGAAGGTGTTTGCTGGCCCTTGCCCATGCAAAGGTGCATTAGGGCAAGCTGGATGCGGAGAAGCTAACATCGACGCGCCACCAACGGGCAAGGAGCATCGACGCCAAATTTACTATAAGGCTGTCCTGAAGGGTGGCCGCAAGATTGCGGATGAGTGCCCTGTGGATGTAATTTTGAGTGAATTCGCAATGTTTATCCTCGTGCGCTGAAAGCTTTGTTCATATGCGCTTAAGCAACGCTTGTTTAATTTAAAATATTACCTTTGTGCGGTCGCTTATTAAATCGAGAGATGGCAAGTCGTCGGCTTCGCCCCCATGCCACGAAAGTGGGTGTTCGGATAAACTTGAGCACTCTTGTTCCCATTTTGGGTGCATCTAGGAGGCGCCAACACAACGTAACAAGGCAACCGGACTTATAGTGCTTGAACACTCTCACTTAGCCATAGAATTCTATAATTTTAAATTTCGCGAAGCCCCTAGTATTCGAAGACCGAATTGGGGCGCTATCCACGCCTTCATCGGACATAATCCGAACTTCGCAAGCGGCGAGGTCTTAAGGACCCGAAGGACCTCTTGAACAGCGATCAGTCTCACGCCTTATCATGCCGGTCAGTTTTAGCTTTCCATCGAGGCGTTAACCTGCTCAACCGGGCGCAATCGCAGTGGTTCTCCCATGCTACCTTAGCCGATAGAACGGAATGTAAGGTGCCAAACATGGGAGCCGGCAAACCAACTATTGACCCAAGACATGATTCGAGCTGATTCATATAATGCTATAAGTTCGGGTGCCGACTTGTGAAAGTGTGGACTTTATCACACCATAAAGCGGAGGACATAAGCCCTCGTGTATTTGGTCAGTACTAAGATGCACGGGTGCAACATGTTGTAATGAATATATATATATATATATATATATATATATATATATATATATATATATATATATATATATATATATATATATATATATATATTTATATATAAAGTAATGCAATTATAGGCAAAAGTGCTGCATTTTATTCGAGAAGATATGCTATCAGGAATGATACAAATAGTGCGAAAGCAAGGATTGTATTAATTAAAGGCGCTCTCTCCGTGGGTAGGCCGCAGAATGTTGTATTTAACAAATTTAATGCTCGTGATGGAGACCACCTTAGTGTTCGTCTGCCTTTGTCCTTCCCCTGGCTGTTGCATCATGAGTTCGGCAGGTTCACCGCCGGACTGAGTTCTCAGATATAAAAAAAGGGAAAATAAAAGAAAAAGAGCGGCACACTTGGGAGCCCCGTGTGGTCGAACCGCACTATGGGTCTGTGGTTGTGCCTTCCCCTATGCCCATGGTATTCCTGTATGAATTATGTACGCGAGAGTTTGTCTTACAATTTTGCGAGGGCTGGGGTTAGCCAGATTGTTACGCAGTGCACGGAACGCGCTGTGGTCTTGCTGATTTTGCTCCTGCGCTGCTTGGTCGTGTCCGTCGCTTAACGGCCGGACTCGAGCAATTGCCTTAAAAGGCTGCTCAGATTCCGCCGCGAGCGCCTGTATGTTCCTCCGCTCGAGGGAGCGCCTGCGTTTCCATTGACCGTGATGACTCCACGAGGGCCTCGCATCTTGAGCTTAAGGTATGCATAACGCGCACCGCTGAATTTTGTAAACGCGTTCGTCCGAAGCAGAGCGTGATAGCCGCTGCGAACGGGACTATGTCAAGATTAACTCTCGCTCGAAATTATCCGGGATCCAAGACCACTTCAGGTAATCGAGCTCGCATAATTGGCCTCGACACGGTATGACGCTTTGAAGGTCGCCGCCGAGGTTTAATCTTTGAAGGGTATATGCCCATCTTGGCGACCGTATCCCGATAAAGCAGGTTCAGCTACGCCGCCGCCCATCAGGACTCTCGTGAGGTGAAATCCATCAACGATTGGGTCTAAAACTATCGCGCGAATCCGCCATGGCGGATATCGGTCGGATGGTCTCTTCGATCGAAAGTGATCGGGCAAGAGGACCATGGGTTGAATTTTGGGGCGACCGCTCCATCGCAGATATGCCCTTTAGTGCACGCTCGCCCCTCTTGGGGATATGCGCTATGATATCATTTTACCGTCCAACTTGAGGGGGAATCCTTTGTCCTCTGTTGTTCGGCGCCGGTCTCTTCCTCGTCATCGCTGTGTAGCCCTTGTCATTGTTTTCGGCGACACTTGCTGCTCGCTTGAATACACAACAATCTCTCGCTGGTATGGTTAGCTGGCTTTTCAGGGTTCCATGTATTTGACAAGAGCGGTCGAGTATTCGGTCCAAATTGACCGCCCGAGTGGTTCTTTTGAATGGCTTTTTCCGCTGACTGGTTTGAGCCTCGAATCCGCGCTGACTGCCAGATCCTCGTTGCCGCCGCACGCGGCGCTTGTTTTGTTTCGACGCAACCTGCCATTGCGGTCCTTGGTATCCGGACCGCCAGCCGCTTTTTGCCGAGGTTGTTTCGCGAGTGAGCAGTATCCTCTCCCGCATGTAAGCGGTCATGAGGGATGGAGGGCTGCCATGGATTTCGCTTCTCCGCCCTAGGTGCCGGCCAGCCACTCGTCATGATGTTATGTTTGAAGGCAGCGAGTGCTCTCGCATCCGGACAATCGACGATTTGATTTTTCTTTGTTAAGAACCGCGGTCTGAATTGCCTCGGCCGATTCGTCTGCTGCTGGATTATGTGGCTTAGGTCATCTCGTCCGTGGTCGACATACGCGTTCTCGGAAGTTGTCGAGGAATGCGGCTTCCGTGTCTTCCCAAAGATCCAATTGACTCGCGGGCAGGCTGTTAAGCCAATGCCGAGCTGGTCCTTTGCTTGAGCGAGATATTTGATGGCGTGAAGATTGCCGCCGGGCCATGTGTATATGGAGGAGATAATCTCAATCCGCATCATGGGTCTGTTATGCCATCGTAGGATTCAATATTAACGGGTTTGAACCTTCAGGATTTGATGATCCATTACTTCGCGCTGAAGCATAGTGGGTGTACGCGCTCAGATGAGCAATATCGCGACGTAGCTCGAGAGAGTGTTGTCTCGCTGTGTTCGCCCGCCGAGTAGTTGTATCCGTGCGATGGTATTCGCCGTGGGTCGTGGGCGCCCACGTGATCCATAGATAGATCTGGATTGTCTTGCCTTGTCCTCCAATATATCTCGCAGTCCGCGCTCCCGGGCTTCCTGCTTTTAGAGCGATGCCGGGTACGGTTTTGGTGGAGGGCTTGCACGCCTTCTATCGCGCCACGAGGTGGTCGGTCTCGCAGACAGCGCTGGTGATGCTGCCTCCTCTAATCGGGGAGCAACTTGCGTTTGGGTAATCGTTGAGGGCGCTCGTTCATACTTTCGCCGCTAGGACCTCGGTCCATCTATCGGCCAAGAGGGTCTTGATCAGCTTGAAGCTGTTGTTGCTTTTTCTTTAGGCTGTTTGCCGTGGCCATTAGCCCGCATCTCAAACGCCTTGTTCGAAGGGATCCTCGTGCACGACGATTCTGCTCGCCGAGGCTTGCCTCGCCTCCGGAGGGAGGTAAGTAATTGTCATCCTCGACCTCTTTCGCCGCCGCCTCTCCCGAGGGCTTGCTTCTACCCCTCCCGCGCTGGATCGTGCCGGAGGGAGTTGTCTTCGCACTTTCGGGTGTTATTATCTCCTGTGCCGGAATCTCCATTCTGCCATGGCGGATTTAGAGCGGCGCCGACGCCGGCGCTTGGCTGTTTTTTAAGGAATCGCCTCCGCTTCTTCGCCGCCCCATCTTTTGGGGTGTCCACCATGTATATGTCGATGACGAGGTGGTTTTCCAGGTCCCGTAGGCACTCGGTTCTTGGTAGTCTCCGCATCGCCGCCCATACCGCCGATGTCTTCGGAGTCGTAGTCGCGACATCGCTAAATCGCCGACGGTGGCTACGGGGTGGTGGGTGGGATCTGAATTTCTTCGCATCCGCGTCTCAACCGCCCCGGCCGTAGTTCGCCAGGCTCTCCGATAGCAGAGATGCTTCAATGAATTTATGATATCGCCAAGGGCGAAGTCGAAAGATGTCCGCAGCGGTGAATTCCATGATCGGCGCCAATCGGATTCGACCGGCAGGGCGCAGGAGGTTCGGAGTCCGCACTCGGAGTCATGGGCTTTAGTGGGACAAGGTAAGTGTTCGCCCATCGCCGAGAAATTGTGGTCCCGAGGCGGTGTCCAGCCATCCGCCCTCGATTCGAGCGATCGCTCCGGACTATGAGTCGGAGCGATCCGGTGCGCCTCCAAGGTGCTGTCCGCGCAGAGTTAGGTCATGCCCATCGTGATAGCCGCTGCACGCCGGTGTGGCTCAGATCCATCGAGGATCAAGTCCCGGATATCGACCGTGAAGTTTAAGTTTCAAACCTGACTCGACGGCCAGAGCGTAGCTGATCGCTCCAGATGGCTGCGAGTTGGCCGCAAGCGGCCGCCAAATACGAAGATCTGTCCGGGAGAAAGGTCTCACCCAGGATTGCGCGTTATCGATTGAAGAGGCCATCACGCCTATCGGTGACGCTACGAGGAACTCTCAATGAAAGCACCAATGTCGGTGTCAAACCGCGGATCTCGGTAGGGGGTCCGAATCGGCGCCTAGGCGGATGGTAACAGGAGACAAGGGACACGATGTTTACCTGTGTTCGGGCCCTCTTGATGGAGGTAAAACCCTACGCCCGCTTGATTGATATTGATATTGTGGATGTTTACAAGAGTGGATCTACCACGAGATCAAGGAGGCTAAACCCTAGAAGCTAGCCTATGGTATGATTGTAAGGGTTGTTGTGATTGTAGTCCCATGAACTAAAGCCATCCGGTTTATATAGACACCGGAGAGGGCTAGGCTTACATAGAGTCGGTTACAATGGTAGGAGATCTACATATCCAGATCGC
>JAHIAM010002093.1:0-25984 GCA_021605205.1 Aegilops longissima | reverse complement strand
GAGAGAGAGAGGGGGGGGCCGGGGTATTTAAGGAGGGAGGGGGGCCGGGTTGGGGGAGGGGGGCGACGGGTCCCGGGCGGAGGCGGATCTCACGGGCGGCGGGCTGCTGGCGGCGGGCGGACGCCTGCCGGAGGCGAGGGAGGAGGAGATGGGCCGGGCGGCCGGGCCTCGGGCCTGGCTGGGGCCCTGGCCTCGGCCAGGGGGGGGCGTTTTTAAATAAGCTTTAAAACAAAACAAATAAAATAAATATCAAATGAACTCCAAATTAATTAAAACAAATTTTCTCCGACTCCTAAAATGAGTCTAACAAAATGAACTTTAAAAAAAAAATACATGCATAATTTTATTTAAATGCTCATTTTTGCCTAAGCAAAATAAATCTCAAAACCAAATTTGGTTTATTTATAATATCTTCATTTTTCCTAATTGTTTGGGAAAGTCATATTATTCCCTCTCAAGATATTTTTATAGGAAAACTTTATGAAGATAATTTAAATAATCCAATGATCCTATTTTCAAAATTTGAGAGATCCCAAATATGAAAATTATGAAACTTCCAACTTCTCCGAGGGTCCTTGAGTTGCGTGAAATTTCTAGGATCGGAAAATGCAGAAAATATGATATGCATGATGACCTAATGTATAACATTCCAAATTGAAAATTTGGGATGTTACAAACCTACCTCTTTAAGATGAATCTCACTCGAGATTCGGGTTGGCTAGAAAATAGGTGAGGGTGGTCCTACAAAACTTCCTCTCTTTCCTGTGTGGCTTCATCCTCAAGGTGGTGGCTCCAATGAACTTTGCAAAATTTGATAACCTTGCTGCGGGTAACTCTCTGGCATAATCGAGAATCTTAACCGGTCTTTCCTCATATGTCAAGTCATCCTTCAACTGAATTGCTTCCAAAGGGCACTGGTTCTTAACGGTACCTCTCCGCTATCTCGGGTGACATTTCTTCAATCGAGAAACATGGAATACATCATGAACTCCCGACAGTCCTTCCGCAATTCCAACTTATACGCAACTCTCCCATGCGTTGCAAAATCTTATATGGTCCAACAAACGGGTGCTAACTTTCCTTTAACTCCAAAACGCTTCACCTCAAGCGGGATACTCGAGATATACTGCTCAACTTCATACTCAATCGCTTGGCGCTTTGAATCGGCATAGCTCTTCTTTCGGATCGGGCTACCTTGAGCCTGTCTCAATCAACTTAACTTTCTGCTCGCACTCTTTAATCAAATCTGGTCCAAACAATCGACGATCTCCGCCATCCCATGACAACGGTGTCCTGCACCTTCTTTCATACAAGGCCTCAAAGGTGCCATCTTTAAGCTGGTTTGGTAATCTGTTATTGTAGGAAAATTCTGCATACGGCAAATTGTCATCCCAACTAGATCCATAATCTAGTGCACAAGCTCTCAAAGATGTCCTCCAAAATCTGATTGACTCTCTCGGTCCGTCCATCGGTCTCTGTGGGTGGAAAGTCAGCTGAATTCCAATCGGTTCCCAATGTTTCGTGTAACCGGTTCCAAAATTTCAAGTAAACCGGGTTCCTCCGTTCGATACGATGCTCCTCGAACTCCGTAAGCATACAATTCTGGTCATGTATATCTTTGCCAACTTAGCACTGCTATAGGTAGTCTTGACTCGAATGAAATGAGCTACCTTGGTCAAACGGTCGACTATGACCCAAATCGAGTCATATCCTGAACGGGTCTTTGGAAAACCTGTGATGAAATCCATACCTAGTTTATCCCACTTCCATTCGGTATCGGCAATGGTTGTAATAATCCTGCCGGCTTCGATGTTCCGCTTTACTTTCTCGACATACGCCGCAAACTGCTACATACTCCGCAATATCCTTCTTCATTCCGTCCACCGAAAATATTCTTCAAATCCAAATACATCTTGGTATTTCGGTGAATCGAATAGGTGAATCATGGGCTTCTTGTAAAATCAACTTCCTGATTTCGGTCATTGGGCACATAAACACGGTCTTCAAACCATAGGGTATCGTGCTCGTCCTCACGAAATCCTTTAGCTTTTCCTTTGCTCATTTTCTCCTTTATAGAGGCAACTTCCTTATCTGCCTTTTGGGCTTCTCTGATTTTGTCCATCAGTGTCGACTGAATTTCCAATGCTGCTACATAGCCTCTCGAACTATTTCCAAACATAGCTCTCAAGGTCCTCGCTAACTCATTGGGTATTCTCCCATCATTAGGGTATTGACGTGGTTTCACGGCTCAATGCGCCTGCTACTTACATTAGCCTTACCGGGTGATAATGCAATCTCATATCATAATCCTTGATTAGCTCTAACCATCTCCTCTGTCTGAGATTCAACTCCTTCGGTGAAGATGTACTTCAAACTCTTGTGATCCGTGATATACTTCACAATGATTTCCAATGAGAAAATGTCTCCATGTCTTCAAGGCATGCACAACGGTTGCTAACTCCAAATCATGAGTGGCATAATTCAACTCATGGGGCTTAAGTTGTCGTGAAGCATACGTAAACAACTCTTCCTTCCTGCATAAGCACTGCTTCCAAGTCCTCGACGTGAAGGCCGCAATACACCTCATAATCCTTAGTTTGATCCGCAATATCAAACCGGTGAGGTAACCAATCTTTTCTTCAACTCCTGAAAACTTGCCTCACAGTCCTCACCCATATGAATTTGTTTTCCTTCTTCAACAATTCTGTCATAGGCTTTGCAATCCTTGAGAAATTCTCAATGAATCTTCGTAGTATCCTCGCGAGTCCAAGAAAACTCAATCTCTCCAACTGTCGTTGGTGCTTCCCATTTGGTTACGGTCTCAACTTTTGTGGGGTCAATCGCTATCCCTTCTCCGGATATAACATGTCCGAGAAATCCAACTTCCTTTAACCAAAATTCACATTTGCTGAACTTGGCATACAACTGGTGTTCCTCGCCTCCAAAACCAATCTCAAATGTTCCTTGTGTTCCTCTTCATTCTTCGAGAAAATCAAAATGTCATCAATGAACACCACGATTTAACTTGTCCAAAAGCTCCATAAACACTTTGTTCATCAGGTTCATGAAATAGGCTGGTGCGTTAGTCAGTCCAAATGACATAACGGTATACTCGTACAGTCCATATCTCGTGGTAAATGCTGTCTTGGGTATGTCTTGCTCCCGAATCTTCAACTGATGGTACCCTGATCGCAAGTCGATCTTAGAGAACACTTTGGCTCCTTGCAAACGATCAAACAGATCATTTATCATCGGTAGTGGGTACTTGTTCTTGATTGTTACTTCATTCAATCCACGATAATCAACAACCATTCTCAAAGATCCATCCTTCTTCTCCACCAATAAAACGGGTGATCCCAAGGTGAAGAACTTGGGCTAATAAAACCTTTATCCAATAGTTCCTTAATCTGCTTCTTAATTTCTGCCAAATCCTTTGCGGCATCCTGCAGACGGCCGCTTCGATATCGGGCCTGTTCTCGCAACAGCTCGATCAAAACTCAATGTCTCTATCCGCGGCATTCCCCGCAACTCTTCCGAAATACATCAGATAATCCTTCACCACCGGTACTTCTTCCCGCACCACTCTCAAGCAATTAACTTGTGCTCTCCTCGCTCGTGCCGTGATACATACTTAATCCTTCTTCCTTCGGTGTGGTGAGCAAATTGACCTTGTGGTACAATCTATGTTTCCTCCATACTTTGATAACCAATCCATTCCTAATATCACATCCAATCCTTGGGATTCCGTAACTATTAGGTCCGAGGGGAAAACATAGTGTCCGATCCTTAGTGGCAGCCGATCACACCATTTACTAGCCATGTACTCGGCTCCGTGAGGTTACTAGCATGGGTGACCTAAGGGCTTGGGTTGGTAACTTGTACTTATCCACAAATCCCTTGATATGTATGAATGCGATGCACCAAGATCAAAAAGAACAACTGCAGTAAAAGACTTAACCAAAACTTACCGACATCGTGATCGGGCTGATCTTCAACCTCCTCCACATCAATGTGGTTCACCTGTCCCCTGTTGAAAGGGTTGGGCTTCTTTCCGAGCTTCCATTGCCATTTCCATTCGGCCTTCTCGACAATCATTTGCATAATGCCCACCTTATGGCACTTAAAGCAAGTAATGTGACTCAGTCTACCTTGGATGGTGTAGACGGGTTGGTGCGGTTCTCGTCTGCTTCCTCCATTCCCTGCTCCCATTCTTGGTGCCATTATGGTTGTGCGAATTACCTCCTCCATGGGTATGCTGAAACTGAATTCCTGATTTAGGTGTATAACGTGGCTTCATTGGGATCCCGAGTTATACTTCCCTTGTCCATACTTCCGCTGCGGTTCTCAATTTGTCGCTGCTTTCCTTCAATCATCGAGCTCGGTCTACTAACTCCTGGTAGTTATTGAAACTTGCTACCATCAACGGCATGTGAACTCATCATTCAGTCCTTCTAGAAACTTCTCCCGCTTAGCTGCATCCGAGCAACGCTATCCGGGGCATAACGTGATAATTTGCTAAAGTCATCCACGATCGCCAACAGTCCTTCCTCCTTGGCGAAGTTGCGAAACTCACGCTTCTTCATGGCCATGGCTCCTGCTGAAACATGGGCTGTGCGAAAAGCTTGTCAAACTGGTCCCATGTGACAAGGTTCACGGAATAAGTGGCTGTGAAATTCTCCCACCATGTCAGCCGGGTCCTTCAAGCTGATGTGTGCAAACTTCACTCTTTCACCATCCGCATCCTGCAGTAGTTAGCTCCTTCCTATCTTATGCGAGCCACCATCTGCTACAATAGGCTCGGTGTTATCGAATACACCGCGGTTCAGTCTAAGGAAACGAGTCGATGATCCGCAGTGGTGGTGGTGGCGGTGGGTTGTTGTTGTTGTTGTTGTTGTTGTTCGCACCAATGTTTGAATCAGGTATTCTCGCTGCTGGATCAATTGGGTGATCTCTCGCGGGAAAACGAATCCGGGGTCGCCTCTGAGGCATCTGATGGGTTTAGAAAAGGAGAGAAGTAGAATAGAATGAGGTCTAAGGAATCACTACCCAAATGCACATGAGCAAATGCACACAAATCACTTCATTCAATCAAACAAGAGCTACAACGATCTAACTATCGCAAAAGTGCGCGGTACTATAAAGGTTTACATGGAGGAATACTACTAATATGTGGGGACTTCTACTAATTTGAACCGTGGAAGACTCCATGATGTCCGCCCAGCTTCGCCTTCAAAATCGGGTTCACTTGGATCCGAATCGGTGTCGCCGATGTTGATGTAGTCGATTGTGTTCGACATACTGGTCTTCATTCCCGAGCGCCAACTTCTTCTTGAGTTCTTCGATCTCGCACTTAAGATCGTTATTGTGTCTTGCCGTAGCTACGATCTCGCCCATGTAGTCCTTTGCGTAGTCTTTAGTTCTTCTTCCATTCGATGATCCTTCCTTTGTCTTCGCAACTCCAACATGTCATTGACATTTGATTCTCCCGGCCGAATGTGCTGATTTAACTCCCGGATGAACGCTGCAATGGATCTATCCTTCTTGGTGTTGACGACGCCCCGCTTGTCATCTCGTCGTCCGCAAATCTGGTAGATGGTGTCCTTGAGATCTTCTTGATAGACTTCTCCAATGCGTCCCATGGTGATGTGAGCTGCCATGCTCTTTCCTGCACTCCAAGTTGGTGCAATCGAAAACACTATCTATTGGCTTGGTGATTGGGGCGAATGTCCTTCCCGAACGTGAGCATGAATCTTCCAAATACCCTCTTCAGCAGAGTATGTTGAAAGTCCCGTGAAGCTTGGTAATCCAATGTTCGTGTACTTAGTAACTTCCTTCAAGTGAAATCCAAAAGGTGTGCCTTCATCCGTTGGGTGTACTTGATCTTCGCGTCCGTCATCCTAAAGAGAGTAGAAAAGATGAGGAGTTAGAAATGGGAAGAGAGAGTGATCTATGGCTTTAACTTAGTGGTCGTGTCCTCACAGTCAGCAGGTGCTCGATACTATTCTCTCAGAGCGACTGCAGACCCGAATGGATCTAGCGCTCTGTGCTTCAAGGTCATCCCCGGATCAAGAATGCCGACACCACACAAGATTTCAAGGATTTATAGCAGAGTAGCAATCACACACTTATTACATCGTTGTCCACAAGGAACTGAATAAAAATATGGCTTAAGGCCATCTAATGATAACAGCGGAAGGCTTGGAAGATAAGCGAGTCCATCAACTCCAACGGCATCACCGAGTATAGAACCACGACCTAACACCTTACTCATCGTTCTAAAAGTCTGCAACGTGAAAAGTTGCAGCCCAAAACGGGTCAGACATGGAATATGCCGCAATGTAACACATAAGAGCAATGAATGAATAAGCCTATACTACATGCATATTTGGCTGGTGGTAAGGCTCTACGGTTACATTTGCATAAAGCTGATTTTTCCCTACATCAAAGGAATAATTTTATTTAACTATCATGGTGGTTGTTAAACATTGAGAATGGTTGACAAGATCCTCAATCCCAATTAAAAAGTACTCATCAAAACCCAATAACTTTTATTTAGAAGTAACATGTTGAGATTCACATGATAATCAAGCACCGGATACTCAAAACGTCCATAACCGGGGACACGGCTAATCATGATTAGTTTATACACTCGCAGAGGTTTATGACTTTTCCCCATTAAGACTCGATCGCCTCCGCTTGGTTCTCGTGACTACATGGTGTTTGAGAAACGGATGACCGAGACATAGTCTTTCGTAAGCTTAGCACCTTACATGTGGGTAGACCGTACTCAACCTACATCCCCTACATCAGCTAGCCTACCCGTAAGAGTTCGTGACGACTTAGTCAACTACGCCAGAGCCCATAATTGGCTTGTGGCTGCACACGGAAGTTTCCAGCTTGAATAATCTTATGATCCCTTAGAGCCCGGGTGGCGGTCCCAAGAAATACAGTAAAACTCGATAGAAACCAGTGCCTCAATCCACCCAGATGTGTGTTTAGGTTGCCACCTTAGATAAACCATTAATTAACAATCTCACATCCGTCATGGATATTCACTCACCCAATCCACGCCTACTAGCATAGCATGGCATGAACAAGCAAACGAGAAGTAACTCCCAAGGTTTCATAAGTAAAACAGTAATAGGTACTACTCAATCTACTTCCCAAACCCACAATTTAATTAGATCCTAATCATGCAAGTGTTTGAGGAATAGATCTAATGCATAAAACTGGGTATGAGAAAGGTATGATCAAAGTGTTACTTGCCTTGCCGATGATCCATGAGTCCTAGAGATTCAAGTAACAAGCGGCGCGACCGGTGATCTAACGCAGACAAACAACAAGCATACAATAAGTACTCATCTAATGCACAGGAAATCTCGAATAAAAGATCTAACCGAGAGTTCAACTTAAGAACCCTGGTTGCAAAAGAATCGAATCAAAACAAACTCCAAAGTCGAAACTCGAGAGAGAAACGCCTCTGCTTAGCGATCCGAATTAGGTCAAAATTTCACAGTGGCAAAACTCGTGAAAGTAGGGTAGTCGGAACGGCGGTTTCATATTTAAACTCCAGCGCTTGAATCACCTGATTCGATAAACGAGCGAGAAATAAAACAGTTTGAAAATCAGATCTCAAATCAAATCGAAAATAACGGATTAAATCCGATTAAAAAGAAAACGATTTAACGAGTTAAATTGCGAACGCTCGCTAACAGTAACTAATCTAACGAACGCTGTTTCATTGAAACGAACAGTTCGTGAACGCCCGCTAAATAAGAAAACCAAAAAAATAAACTAATCTAGGTTTTTTAAAAAACCAAATATATTTTTTTTAAATAAAACCGGATCGGTTCGAGGGAGAAACCGTTCGGGCGGCGGGCGGGCTACTCCCAGGGTCACCGGCTGGCTCCGCGGGTCTCCTGCTGGTCGGGGGCTCTGGGTGGCGGCGGGTCGGCGAGGGCTCCGGGCGACGGGCGGCGTGGTTCGGCGACGAGGGCGACGGGCGGGGGCGGGTTCGAGGCGAAAGGCGCAAGGCGGGCGGAGAGAGAGAGAGGGGGGGGGGGTATTAGGAGGGAGGGGGCGGTTGCTTGGGGAGGGGCGACGGGTCCCGGGCGGAGGCGATCAAGGCGGCGCGCAGGCTGCGGGCGCGGACGCCAGGCGCAAGGCTGAGGGAGGAGGAGATGGGCCGGGGGCGGCTGGGCCTGGGGCCTGGCTGGCTGGGCCGGCTGGGCCTCGGTCCAGGGGGGGGCGCGTTTTTTTTTTTAAATAAGCTTTAAAACAAAACAAATAAAATAAATATCAAATGAACTCCAAATTAATTAAAACAAATTTTCTCCGACTCCTAAAAATGAGTCGAACAAAATGAACTTTAAAAATAAATACATGCATAATTTTATTTAAAATGCTCATTTTTCCCTAAGCAAAATAAATCTCCAAAACCCAAATTTGGTTTATTTATAATATCTTCATTTTTCCTAATTGTTTGGGAAAGTCATATTATTCCTCTCAAGATATTTTTATAGGAAAAACTTTATGAAGATAATTTAAATAATCCAATGATCCTATTTTCAAAATTTGAGAGATCCCAAATATGAAAATTATGAAACTTCCAACTCTCTCCGAGGGTCCTTGAGTTGCGTGAAATTTCTAGGATCGAAAATGCGAGAAAATATGATATGCATGATGACTCTATCGTATAACATTCCAAATTGAAAATTTGGGATGTTACAGTCGTGAGCATGGGTGTTTCGGTTGGGACCGAGAGGGGGCACCCCTTAGAGCGCTGTGGAGATAAATTTGATCCCATGCTATTCGAGGTTGTGACCACCTGCCTTAGAGTTTTTCTTGAACGCTGCTTTAGGGTGATTCCCCGCAGCGGAATGTGGAATTGGGTGTATACCGTTAGATGTGTTTCTTCTAAAATACCGTAAACGGAACTAGTCCTCATGATCACTGAAATCTATTGGTTGTGGTTTAATAGTACAAACTCGCAGAGTCAAACTCATCCAAGTAACCATACCTATGGTCAAGGTCTGTGTTCAACTTGTCCTTGTCGGCCTCAAAGGTCGGTCCTCCTTGACAAATCTCCCAGTGAATGTATATGAGTGGTAAACCCACTATATGATTACTCCCGTGGATGGACTAACCCGCTTATTTTTATTATGTGCTGAGTATTTTCCTTGGAATGGTCTATACTGCTTGAATACGCATAATGAAATATTAGCCCTTTATGTGATGTCGCCGACGTCCGACTATGGCATTTATGTTATTTATTTTCAATATAAGCCCTTTATGTGATGTCGCCGACGCCCCGACTGTGGCATTTAAGTTATTTATTTTCAATATAAGCCATTTATGTGATGTCGCCGACGTCCGATCGTGGCATTTATGTTGTTTTACTTTTCAATATAAGCCCTTTAGGTGATGTCGCCGACGTCCGATCGAGGCACTCTCGCTATTTACTTACGATATAAGCCCTTTATGTGATGTCGCTGACGTCCGGATCGTGGCACGCACCGTCATTTACTTTTCAATATAAGCCCTTTATGTGGTGTCGCTTAGACGCCTGATCATGCATGTTAATTTATTTGTTCACCATTCGAGGCGCCGCTTTTACACTCGATCGGTTTTCGCTATTTTGTTGGGATTTCGAAGGACTACCGCCGACTTCCTTTTATTTATCAGGTCGCAAGTTTATCATCTGAGTGTGCATTGCAAATTTGCTCATGTTGCATCATGCTTACATTTGTTATATCTTATGTCCGGACTGTCTTAAGCAGTACATTCAAAGTACTCACCGGCTTGTTGATTTGGCCAGATGTTGACGGCGCCATCTTATGGATGAAGAGTTCGATAGCGAGTCCGACGCCTAGAGGAGTCCCAACAGTCCCGCGCGATTCTCGAACTTATCACTTGTACCATATCCGCTCGCTACCCGAATAAACCATCGAAGCTCACTTCGACGCCGATGAGCTGCAAGAGTAGGAGTCAACGCCACCCACTTCATCGTGACATATCCACCACCACCTTTATATATACGAAGTCATTAGTATGCCACCACACCCCTTGTGTCATATCCGCCGTTATGTATATTATTGGCGCGTTTGTATTAAGATCGTTGAGCAACCTCAGCTCAACCCCTCGTAATATATTTAGTACTTCCGACTTCTGATCAAGACTTGTCTACCAAGAAGGAGGACTCTCCTATACCGGAAATAAAAAGATCGGTCTCTCAATAAGTATTTTATTGAAAATCGGTCGTGACATTGAGCGCCACTAGCTCGCCAAAGGGACGGAGCATCTCTCCCAATCTCCAGCCGAGGACCGGAGGGCAAGAGGAGGAGCCGCACGATCGTCCATGATGGAATGGATTTACGACATGCGCCCGATGAAAGCTCATGAAGGGAAGATGGTGTGATTCGGATCTAGATCCTCGCCTCTTATATAGGCAGCTCATTTGCATAGCTAGGGGGTAAATGTAAAAATACCTGGCTTTTCGTGATTCCTTCAACACGGAAGATGGCCATTATTGGGTGTGGAAGCCAAGGAGCGCGATATTTACGAGAAGTCGACACTATTCAACAGTACACAGGATTTGGAGAAGAACCCGCCTTGCAATGTCAAGACAATCTACGCCGGACTCGCTGCCTTTGAAGCCTGGTTCGGGGCTACCGAGGATTCCTGATTAGGGGTGTCCGGATAGCCGGACTATGACCTTGGCCGACTCGGACTATGAAGATACAAGATTGAAGACTTCGCCCCGTGTCCGGATGGGACTTTCCTTGGGGTGGAAGGCAAGCTTGACGATACGGATATGTAGATCTCCTACCATTGTAACCGACTGGTAACACTAACCCTCTTCGGTGCCTAAATAAACCGGAGGGTTTTAGTCCGTGAGGATCTAACAACAATCATACCATAGGCTAGCTTCTAGGTTTAGCCTCTCCGATCTCGTGGTAGGTCTACTCTTGTACTACCGATATCATCTATATTAATCAAGCAGGAGTAGGTTTTACCTCCATCGAGAGGGCCCAACTCGGGTAAAACATCGTGTCCCTTGTCTCCCGTTACCATCCGCCTAGACGCACAGTTCGGGAACCCTCACCCGAGATCCGCCGGTTTTGACACCGACATTGGTGCTTTCATTGAGAGTTCCTCCGTGTCGCTGCCAGAAGGATGCCTCATCCCGCCTTTAAAGACGGCATCGTTGTTGAAGAAGCTTTGGCTGTCGGCCAAACTCTCCGCTAGGCGGTTTTCTTATGACCGCATGTTCGCCGCTACCGCCAATGACTTCTCGGTCATCGAAGCAATCTTCACGTTAAATCGACTCACCGAGAAGCAGTTAGATCCGATGGAGCTCTTCCTTAAACGAGCTTTGGATCGACGCCGCTCGGGAGTCGCTACAGACTAGGATCAGATTGGGCCTAAACCGATCCGAGAGATTAACTCTCCCGCTTTACCCACCATGTTGCTGTGGTAGAGGAACAATACGGCGACCCTTCTTCTATCTTAAGGACTAGCTACGTCCGATTCCCGATCCTCCATGCCGGATTCCCATGAGGAGAGGACGCCACTCAAGCCCCGAACCTAAAGTAAGGCAACAAAGCTAGATTCATTGGACAACATCCAAGAATCCAAGCTTCCAAGTTCGAAGCTCCTTGGCCCTTAAGTCTCAGATCGGGCGAGGTTCCGATTTAATTCCACCCGCCCACCCAAACATAAGCGACCTATCTCAAATTCGCAAGAGCCCATGTAAACAAGACACCATTATCGCCGATTCTCTTGGTTATGGATGATAAAGGATCGCCGCGAGGAGGACGCAATCTCATTCTTCTCGCAATAATTGCACGGACAACGGATCCTCAACGCTATAAGTCGCCGTGACATTACACGCTTTGTCGACTTGGCGCCCATAGTACGAAAGTACAATGCGATGGAAAGCGCTCGAAAACCAAGCAAGATTTTGGGACAATCCGCCTTGAATACAACCCCATCCAAATAAAAGGGTGCATCATCGCCAGCACCGGTTAAATACCAAAGCAAAACCTCTATAGGGCATGGAACTGCATCGAGGGATGGCTCAATGGACCCAGAAATTATAGTACAGAGGGCGCCACTCCAACTCATAGCCTTAGAGCATGTTGGATATTACGGTGGCCAAAAGTGGCAAAGAGCTTCTAGCTCTAGAGCACCAGCCTGTGGATTCCAAAGACGGTATTAATAGTCTTCGAGACTTTCGTGATCAAATAATATATGAAATGAACACTTCGTAGCCTTGCCAAGTCTACCAAGTAGCAACAATAAACCCCGGAGGACATGGCTATTACCTTTAATGCAAGCGATTTAACCTAAATTCAACAGCCCGAGCACCACCGCATTGGTCCTCGGCCCGATAGTGGACGGTTACTTTACCAAGGTACTCATGGACGGTGGCAGCGGATTGAACCTCATTTACGAGGAAACCCTCCAAAAATGGAAATAGACCGAGCCGATCGAGCTAAGCAAAGACAACCTTTAGAGGAATAATCCTACCGGGAAGCATGTTGTACAGAAAAATCACACCGATGTGGTGTTCGCACGCCGATAATTACAGGTCCGAGGAGGTCACGCCCAAGTGGCCCCGCTTAGCAGCGGATACCACGCCTATTAGGGCAAGAGGCATTCGCAATTTTTCAAGCTATACCCCATTATGGGTGCATGAAGCTCAAAATGCCCCGCCCAACGGAATCATCACTCTTGCTAGTTACCCGACATAGCACTCCACGCCGAAAATAAGACAGCCAGACCGCCCTTGAGGCACTATCCGGCCCTAGCGGCCGAGGAACTCCCTCGCGCAAGGCCCATGGTGAATAGGGACGATGTGATACTCGATAAGAGATCCAAGTCCACCTCCTTTAAACCAGCGGACGAAATAGTCAAATTACAAGTCCATCCAAAGGACTTACAAAACGGCCTCCATCGGGCACAATTAAACTCTGATGTAGACGCCACACTAAGAGAATTCCTACGCTAAAATTGGGATATTTTTGCTCGGCACCCTTCGACATGCCAGAATCCCACGCCGGCTGGCCAAGCACAACCTAAACATCCTAAAAGGATTCAAGCCGCCTAATGTGCTCTTCGGCGTTTCCCCAACCCAAGAGACAAGCCATGGGAGAGGAGCTAGCCAAACTATTGGAGGCTGGATTCATCAGAGATATAAAACATCCGGACTGGCTAGCAAACCTGGTTATGGTACCAAAGAAGGACAACCGGCGCCTATGCGCCGATTTCAAGGACCTCAACAAGGCTTGCCCAAAGGATCCCTTCCTCCCCCCGCAGATCGATCAAATTATCAACGCCACCGCAGGACACGATTCATTGTGCTTCCTCGACGATACTCCGCTACCACCAAATTAAGATGGCAGAGCTTGACCAAGCCGCAACGGCATTCATCACTCCATATGGCCCATTCTCGCTTCAACACGATGCCCTTGGGGCTCAAAAACGCCGCACAACATATCAGCGCATGATTCGTATATGTCCGCAAACGAGATCGGCAAAACAAAGGAGGCATACGAGACGATGTGGTCATCAAAAGCAAGCATGTCGAAACTCTAGTAGACGACTTGAGGCTCACATTCGATAATCTCCAACATATGACATCAAGCTCAGCCCGAAAATGCATTTTCGCGCATCAGCCGGAAAGCTCTTGGGCTTCATTGTATCCGTAGAGGAATTGAAGGAAACCCAGCCAAGATCCGAAGCTCATCACAATTGGATATCCCAAAAGACCTCAAACAAATACAAAATTGACTAGATCCGTATGGTCTAAGCCGCTTTATCTCCGCTTGGCGTAAAAGGCATTACCCTTTATCGCCTCCTCCGACGCATCGAACACTTCGAGTGGATCGATACGCCACGGCCGGACTCAAGAAATAAAAGCCATATTGGCAACAAACCCGTCCTGGCCGCCCCAACATGGGTGAACCAATGCTATTATATATCGCGCAACTCATCAAGTTGTAAGCGGGTGCTCGTTGTCGAACGAGAAACAGACGGACACAAGTTCCCTTCAAAACCAGTTTACTACGTGTCCACCGTCCTTACTCCATGCAAGTCACGGTACCCACATTATCAAAAGATAGCGACGCGTTTTTATGGCATCCCTAAGCTGCGACACTACTTTCAAGAGTGTTCAATAACAGAGACTCAAGTACCTCTTAATGACATTATAAACAATCGCGACGCGACGGGCCGGATTGCCAAATGGGCCATTGAGCTCCTCCCGCTCGACATAACCTATAAGCCACGGCGAGCTATTAAGTCGCAGTTTTGCCGACTTTCGTCGGCGAATGGACCGTTAACTCCCTAAAGAGTACGGCGATATTCCAACCGGATAATGCACTTCGACGGCTCCAAAATGTTGGCTGGCTTGGGAGCAAGCGCTGCTCGACGTCCCCAACCGGAGATACAGCTCAATACGCATCCAGATAATGTATACGGACTCCAACAACGAGTCAATATGAGGCCCTTCGACATGGTCTTCGGATGGCAGTCTCCATGGGCATTCAATGCCTAGAGGTGCGGGGATTCAACCTCGCGATATCCCAAATAAATGGAGACTTTGATGCCAAGGATCCAAAATGGCAGCTTATCGCAATGCCGCCCTAAAAATGTCACTCGCTTTGAGGGGCTCAATTTCACCATATAGCCCGGATAACAACCAGCAGCAGACGGTTGGCACGCATCGGTGCAAACACGATGCCGCCCCCCCAACATCTTCCTAGAGAGGTTGTTCAAGCCATCCGATTATGGGAGGAGAGTCCGAAATAACAACTCGGACCCAACCGCACCGCCCCACATCAACATTCTCGACACAGCTTGGTGGTTCCGCCAACGAAATAACACCCTCAGCCCACGTAATAATGGCAGTCATTGCCCCGTGGACAGAACCATTCCTAGCCTACCTAACCAGGCAAGAACTTCCCGAGGACCAAAACGAGGCCCACTGCATAGTGCGGCGATCTAAAGCCTATAAGGTCCACGAGGGAGAGCTTTATAAGAAAAGCACAACCGGAGTCCTTCAAATGTGTATCTCTAAAGAGGAAGGGCGGAATCTTCTGGCTGAAATTCATGCCGGACTCGGCGGGCACCACGCCGCAGCCTGGGCCCTTGTACGCAAGGCCTTCCCGTACAGGATTTTATTGGCCGACGGCCCGGGCAGATGCTCAGGACTTAGTCCAACGATGCGTCGGATGCCAGCTCTTTGCTAATCAAAGCCACATGCCACCCACCGCCCTCAAAACTATACCCATCACCGCCCTTCATGTCCGGGGCTTGACATGGTTGCACCCCTTAAAGGGGGAACCCACAAGCAAAAATACCTACTGGTCATGGTGGATAAATTCACCAAATGGATAGAGGCAAGCCTGTTAAGACGGCCGAATCCGGACCGGTGATAGACTTCATATCGTGGGTCGACAATCGCTACGGTGTCCCCACAAAGATCATCACTGATAACGACACGGACTTTACGGCCGACGAGGTCAAACTCTAGTGTAAAAACATGGGCATCAACTCGACTACGCTTCAGTCTATCACCCTCAAACTAATGGTCAAGTCGAGCGAGCAAATGGTCTAATTATGAGCGGCATCAAACCCAGATTAGTGCGGTCCCTCAAGGAATCTAACACGACCGGGTAGAGGAGCTCGACCAGACTGGGGCTACGGACCACTCCGAATCGCAAGACCGGATTCACACCATTCTTTATGGTATACGCACAGAGGCAGTTCTGCCTCATGACATAATTCATGACTCACCTCAAGGCGCATGTATGAAGAAAGAGAAGCCGAGCTCGATCGGCAGGACAGTTTGGACGCCTTGAGGAGGAGGGTGACGAGCAAAAGCCCGCTCCGCATTCTATCAACAGCAGGCTCAAGATATCAAAGCAGAGAAGCACGGGCCAAAACTTACAATGTTGGCGAAGCTAGTTCTACGCCTCACGGACAAGAAAAGGACAAACTCAAGCCCAAACGGGAAGGTCCCTTTATCATCGACCAAGTCCTGACCGTGGAGCGCACTGCTCATGCGAGATGCATCGGATAACCGACTCGAGCCGAACCCATGGAACGCAGCCCGCCTCCGAAGATTCTACGCCTAGCGCCGGATTCTGAGTTCGCCTCTTCCTCTATCCATATTTTACACTTTAGTTGTCTTCTATTTTCTCCTTCTCCTCCTTTTTTTCCAGCCTTTGAAGGCTCAAGTAGCGCATTGTTCGCATGACACTTGACGCGCTATCCGCTACCATTGTACCGGGGCTTCTTTCACATAAGCTTATTTATAAGGGCTTCATGCCCAATACATGTGTCACACTTCCGCATGTACCTTTTATTCACCATTATATGCATCGATATGACTTCAGTTTTGGCCAAGCTGGGTTGCTCGCTCTGTGCTTACCCCACGCTCCCGATTGTTCGGCTAGGTGGTAAAGGAGCACTCGCGATTGTTACTACCGGTCAGCCGGATGTGTACCTCAGACGGGTGAAGCTGAAAGCTAGCGTTTTAAGAGAATATTCGGTCGGTGAACTAAAAGAAGATTTCTTACCTATTTATTTATCTGCCCCTGATGGTTTTCTACTTTTTCGCAGTCCGGACATGCACTTTAGGGCATGCCTCCTGTGGAAAGGAACCCCTAACGGAACTATTCTCCCCGAAGATGTTTCTACTAACCATGTAATATAACATAACTAGTTGGGCACTTGTCCGATAAAGCACTAATGACCCCTTACGCCTGGTCTCCACGCATGCCCCAGCTTTTTATATAACCGTGAGGGTATTCGGACACACCGACTACTAGGTCCCGAGGTTGAAGCGAAAAGGTCCGCTTATGACAAATGATCTACAATCCGCTAGAAGGCATTTTACATGTCACCTTAAATTACATAGTCAATTTGACTGATTGTATTCCTCTTCAATGTTGAGAGTTCCTCCGTGTCGCCATCTTTAGGCCTGATGGCTCCTCCGATCATCAACAACGATGCGCCCTGTGGTGAGACTTTTCTCCACGGACAGATCTTCATATTCGGGCGTTTTGCACCGCGGGCCAATGCGCTTTGGCCATCCGAGCAGATTGAAAGCTACGCCGCCACCAGTCAGATTTGGAAGTTTGAACTACACGGTTAACGTTCGCGGAGACTTGATCTTCGACGGATTCGAGCCAGCCAAGCGCCACCGCACCACACGAGGGCATGATCTAGCTCGCCACCGGTCAGGTCCCGAGGCCCCACCAGTTGTCCGATCCGACCTTTAGCTCGGAGCCGATCGCCGACGAGGAAGGGTGGCTGGACACCGCCGGGGCTGAAATCTCTACGGCGATTGAGCTCATACACCTTCCCCGCCCTTGGCGGCTCAGGATTCAAGGTGCCGGACTCTCTCCGGACTCCGAGCCTTCACGCTTCGCCAATCGAATCCGATTGGCCACCGATCATGGAATTCACCGCCATGACATCTTTTCAGCGCCGCCTTTGGCGACATCCTGAATTCACTAAAGTCTCTCTTTATCGGAGAGCTCCGGACGGATTATGGTCGAAGGTTGGGATGCGGACGACGAAGAAATTCAAAGCCCACCCACCACCCACTTCCTAGCCACTGCCGATGATTTAACCGACATGCTCGACTTTCGACCAAGACATCGACGGTATGGACGACGCACGCAGAGACGATTAAGAACCAGCTACCACTGGCAATCGAAGGCCACCTCACATAACGACATATACATGGTGGACATCCCAAAAGATGGGAATGACGATGGAACAACGGAGGATGACCCCTCCAAGAAACAGCCTAAGCGCCAATACTGGCGCCGCCTAAATCCCGCCACAAAGAAAAACGGTGATTCCGCACGGAGACAATAACACCCCTGACAAAGCCGATGACAACCCCCTCCAGCAGGATTCAACGCAGAGGATGGAGAAGCCAGCCCTCATGAGAGAGCGGCAAAGAGAGGTAGAGGACGATAATTACATGCCTCCTCCAAGATGAGGCAAACTCGACGACGATTTAATTCTGGCCGTGCCCGAGGATCCCGCCGAACAAGAGCTGCTTTCAAACGCAGGCTTATGGCCATGGCAAGTAGCCTCAAGAAAAGCAGCAAAAGCTTAGAGCTGACCAAGACTTGCTAGCCGACAGATAGATCAAGTCCTTGCGTCAAGAGTATGAACTCGAGCGCCTCCAAGAGCTACCTAAAACGCTGGCTGCTACCCCGATTAGAGGAGGAAGCACCAAAACCTACATCACCAGCCGCATGATACGGCTGACCGCCACCTCGTGGTCATGACAGAGAGGCCTCTCGCCTCAACTCAAGCCGCACTCCTAAGGCCGGGCCAAAAAATACCAAGGTGGGGAAATGCGCCTGCACCATAGATATATTGGAGGACAAGGCAAGGCAAACAAGATCGATCTCACGGATCGCATGGGCGCCTCAATACACGCGTGATTTATGACCGCCATGCCGGATATGGCAACTCCGCCGGGCAACACAAGAGACAAAGCTCATTTGAGCCGCGCGGATATAGCCCAATACGTGAGGCGCGCGACACCCACTATGCTTCACAGATGAAGTGATGGATCATCAAACTCGAGGGTTTCAAACCCAGAACATTGAATCATACGATGGCACAACAGATCCTGCGGTTTGATCGAGGACTATCTCCTTCACAACCACATGGCCCGCGTGATGATCTACACGCCATCAAATACCTCCCACTCAAGCTTAAAGGACCAGCCCGCATTGGCTTAACAGCTTGCCACAGAGAGTCAATTGGTTGTTGGGAAGACCTGGAAGCCGCGATTCCTCGACAATTTCCAGGGCACATATAAAGCGATCACCAGCACGCCGATGACCTAAGCCACATAATTCAGCAGCCAGAGGAATCGCCGACAATTCCGGACACGGTTCCTAACCAAGAAAATCAAATCGCCGACCGTCCGGATGCAGAGGCCTTTGCAGCCTTCAAACACAACATCCGCGACGAGTGGCTTGCCTGCACCTAGGACAGGAAAAGTCAAATCTATGGCAGCCCTCACAACACTCATGACCCGCTTTATGGGAGAGGACAGCTGGCTCGCCCGTCAGTAACAACATGACCAAGAGCCCCGCAATCTGGATACCAAGGACAGCAATGGCAGGTCGCATCACAACAGCACAAGCGCATTAACGGCGATAATGCCGAGGATGCGCGTAGCTAATGCCGGATTCGTGAGGCTCTAAACCCGTCAGGAAAAAGTCATTTAAAAGAAATACTCCGCCCGCCCAATTTGGACCGAATATCGATCGCCGTATGAGATACACGGACTTCGAAAACTAGCCAACCACACCAACAGGGATTGTTGGGTGTTCAAGGTGCAGTGTTAAATGCCAAAACAATGACAAGGGGCTGCATTACATGACGCAGGAGGAGCCCCGCCGCCAAACAATAGAGGATGTAAGGGCTTCCCCACAAGTGCGACGGTGAATATGATATACGCAACCCACATACCCAAAAGGGAGCGGAAGTGCAACTAAGGACGATATGTGATGGAGCCAGCCGCCAAAGTTCAACCCGTGGTCTTCCCGCCCATCACTTTGATCAAAGGACCACCCCACTAGCATCCGCCATGGCGGATTCGCCGCATTGGTTCTATACCCAATCATCGACGGATTTCACCTCACCAGAGTCCTATGGACAGCGGCAGCAGCCTAAACTCTGCTTTATCCGTAGATACAAGGCGCAAAATGGGCATAGACCCATCAAGGATTAAACCCATGAAGACAACCTTTAAAGGCGCTATACCATGTAGAGGCCAATCAGACAGGCTCGCCATACTTGTAGTGGTCTTCGATCCCCGGATAACTTCCAAGCGAGGAGTTAATCTTTGACATAGTCCCGCTCTGCAGCGGTTATCACGCATCGCCGGACGAACCGATTTAAAGTTCAATGCAGGCCGCGCACTACGCATATCTCAAGCTCAAGATGCCAGGTCCTCGAGGAGTCATTACGGTCAATGGAACACCGAACGCCTCCCGGACGGAGGAGCATACGGCGCCCTCGCGCGAAGTACAAAGCAGCCACTTAAGGCAATTCGAGTCCGCTATTAAACGTCCTGGACAATGTCAAGCGCCGAGTAACCTAAAACAAGACCGCTGGCATGTTCCGAGCATGCATAGTAATGTGGCCCAAACCCCAGCCTCGCGAAATTGCGAACCAGATTACGCGGTACATAATTACGCCGGAAATACCATGGGCATAGGGGAGGGGCACCACCACGGCATGCCCAAGAGGAGGCTCAACCGCACTAGGGGCCCCATTGTGCATCATTCTTTTCTTTTTCTTCTTTCTTTTACTTTCAGACTCAGCTCACGAAGCCTTCGTGGCAGCAAGAGAACCGCCAACATACGATGCAACAGCTGGGAACCGAAGTTACGCCGAAAGTGTCCGTGTGGTCTCTATTACAAGCAGTATAACTTGTTTTACATACCATCCTGCAGCTTACCCCCGGAGGGGGACATGTTAAAAGTCCCGCCCCTTGCTTATCGTGACTATTTGTATTGTTCTGCTCTTACTTCAGCCCTTTTGAATAAACAATACATAGCTTCTATTATTGAATTCCTTTTTTCTATATATATATATATATATATATATATATATATATATATATATATATATATATATATATATATATATATATATATATATATATATATATATATATATATGTTCAGTTATGACATTGTGCAACTGCATAACTTTGGTACGGGCAACCCCACAATATGGTGTGATAAGTCCTAACACTTTCACAAGTGCGGCACTCAACTTATAGCATTATATGCATCGGTTCAATCATGTCTTGGGTCAATAGTTGGCTTGCCTGCTCCCAAGTTTTGGTACCTTATGTTCCGCTATATCACTAAGGTAGCGCTGGGAGAACCACTCACGATCGTGCCTTAATTGAGCTGGGTTAAGAACTCCGTGGAGAAAGCTAAACTGACCGTCATGATAGGGCGAGAGCCGGTCGCTGTTCGAGAGGTTTTCGAGTCCCTAAAGACTTATGCCGCTTAGAGCGAGGAGTCGGCATTGTCCTGCCTAGGCGTGATAGCGCCTCAAATCGGCCTTGACCACTACTAGGGCTTCACTGAAATTTAAAATTATAGAATTCTATGGCTAAGGAGAGTGTTCAAGCATTATAGTCCGTTGCCTTTCATTGCATTGAGCCTCCTCAAGGACCCAAGAATGGGAACAAGAGCGCCTAAGTTTATCCTCAACACCCCAAAGACTCGTGGCATGGGGGCTAAGCCAAGGACTCGCCATCTCTCAAATTTAATACACGGACGCAGAGAAGGTAATATTTTAAATTCAAAAGTGTTTTTAGCTGATATGAACAAGTTTTCAGCGACAGGATAACAAATGCGAGTCTACTCAAAATTACATCTTTGGAGCATTCACCGCTTATAAGGCGCACTTTCAGACGCCTCATAATACATTTCAGGCTTATGATGCTCCTTGCCCTGTGGTGGTCCGTCTGTCACAAGCTTCAGCATTCATCTTGCCTCAAAGCACCTTAGCATCGGCAAGGCCCTCACGGGCACCTTTTCAATGCACGGAGCGCTTTTGACGACTTCAACCCATGGACAAAGGCCCACCAGCCGCTTCACCAGCCCCCAAGCGAGCTCCTGTGCATGGCTTCCTTAGGCCACAGCCAACTATGAGGTCTCTTCATGGCCTGTTCGCCACCTTATGGAGCTCGACCAGCTGCTTCAACTGGTCGCTAAGGGCACTGGGTGTACGGCCTCAAGATATCGAGACTCGTAACACCTTTCTCCGCCGAGCTTCTCCCTCCTCGGGTAGAATGCGGCAGCATTGGACACACTACGGGCAGATCCTGCGAATGCCCCGAGAGCTCCGGATTCGGTAAGTAATAGATAATTCACTTACATGCTTTCTTTGCATGAAGAATGCCTACCCGCCGCCATCTTCTTCATCGCCTCACTTTCGGAGGGCTTTTTGGGCTTCGCCTTAGCGGCTTTGGCGCCTCAAGGGCCGAGGCGAGCCTGGACTCGAGTCTTTTGAGTCACGCCCAAACTCTCATGTTTTTCCACGAGCCTCGAGCTCTTGCCGCACCTCCGCCACCCGTGCCTCCTGCTTCTTCTAGCTCGGTAGCCCCTCCGCGCGCATTGCTGGCCTTGACACCGCTTCCTTCAGTGGTCGCCACCTCATTTGTGGCCCCCTGCAGATTCACGTTATTCCTGCCATTTTTAAACCACATCTTTTAAATACTCCCATAAGGTATTACTTACCTTCCTTGTCCTCGAGCTGCTTTTGGCAAGGCCGAGCCTCGCTCTCGACCGCCGAGGCTCTGGCTTCAATGCATCAACCTCCCGCAGCTGTATGGGCAGAGGTCAAGAGCAGCCTGCATTCCCATATTGACATACTTATGTTAGACTCCCATGATATCTTTTAGATCCTCAGTTTGGCTTTTTTCTTCCATCACCAAACCGAGCATCAGGCTACCGCCTATGCGTAATATTTTTACATATCTTAAATACATACCTCAAAGCCTCGTTAGAAGGCTAGCATAAGCTTCAGCCAGCCCGCCTTGGCGGATCGATTCTTCGGATCACCACACTCATAATAGTGCGGTGCTCCCCTCGTCGATGGAAGCGCTTAAGCGCCCATAAATTATCCGGTGCCTCCGCTGGACGGAGGTCACCGGCGTCGCAGTCTTGCCCTTCTTACGAAGGGGTCGTCACGGACTCGAACCATCAAGGTTCCAGGTACGAGTTCCGCATAGGGCGGACTTAAAGCCCTTCGAGGTTTTATCCCTTTGCCTCGGAGTCCGGAGGTCGCCTTGCGCTGCCTCCTGTGGCCACCTCCTCCTAGGCTGGGCCCTTTTGGGACTCCACCGCGCCATCCACGGCGGAGGAGACGAGGCGGTCGGAAGTGAGGTGCTATTCACATCCGACGCATCCTGGAGCCGCTGTCGGAGGTCCGAGCCCGCCCTGGGCGGCTGCATGGTTATATTCGTGTTAAAAGATGTTGTGTGACAAATGGAACGCCATGAGTTATTCTCGTGTCCTGGACACTTACGATTTCGCCAGGGCTTGGTCCTGGTGGCCACTCCTCTTCGCCGTCAGTCAATGCTGGGTGTAGTCCGGAGGAAGGGTCCTTCCTGACCTCCGCCTCCCCCGCTGGGGGCGGCTTCCGCTCTCCTCGCCGGGAGAGGCCTTTTCCTCCTCCCGCTTGCAGAGGAGTCCGCCTGAGTCATCTGGACGATGAGTCCGACAACACCGGCGCCAGAACCTTTGAGTTCCCGTGGCCTTCTTCTTGGTTTTCTTCTCCCGCACCACGAAGGTGCCGGAACCAGCAGCCCCGCTACATCAAGCATCCACTTGGTCTTCGGCAAGAGAGACGGACAGCCAACCTGTCCGGACGCCTCCTCCGCCTGCCCACAAAGGTGAGGGAGTTTTAGATCCCGTGACAGAGTCAAACTATGAAAAAGAGTCCCAGAAGGGTAAATAGCTTACTCGCTGGCTTGATTCCATGAGTTGAATCCGCGATCTTCGCAGAGCGGATGCGGAGCCTCGGTGTCTTTGAACAAGACTCTCTAGGCATCTTCGCATATAGTGTCAAGAGCCGCTCAAGGTTCGTGCAGTCAGCCGATCAAACTCCCAAGAGTTCAAGTCCCGTCTGCTGGCATGGGAGGATCGCGGATGAGCATAACCTAGACTATATTGACAAGCTTGAGCTTTTGTCCACGCAGGTTTCGGACGCATTTTGGAGTCCGGGTCAGCTTCCGACCACTCCTGACGTCAGCCCGCTCTCCCTTCCATGAGGTGAGCCGTAGGGAAGCCAGATCGAATTCGGGGCCGCTGCCCATTTAGAGTCGCGCTGCTCGGATGTAGAACCACCCCGACATAACCCTTTTATTGTCTCCACAAGGAGCCTCGAGCCATAGGACGCTGGCCATCTTGCCCACTATGGCACCTCCGCACTCTGCTTGGCCGCCCACTACCTTTTGGCTTGACATTGAAGGTCTTCAGCCATAAGTCGGGCGGGGCTGGATGCAGGGAAGGCCTCGCATGACGATGAACACAGAGATGTTGAGGATGAAATTGGGCCCGATCGTGGAAATCTAGGCAGTAGTAGAACATGATCCCCTGACAAAATGGGTGAAGTGGAAAACCTAGTCCCATGGAGGAAGTGGGGAGGAACACCACCTCTCAAGGCCTGGGGTGGATGAGCTGCCCTTGTCGGGGAGCTGATGCTGCTGTCGCCAACAAGTATCCCGCCTTTCACAGCTTTTTGATGTGCCCTCCGTGACGGAAGAGGCCATCCACTTGCCCCCGCCGCCCGGACATAGTTGGAGAAGGTTGAGGTGGGATGTGCGGACTTGGGCGCTAGAGCTCAAGTGCGCTGAAATGGATGAGCAAAGGAGGAAGAAGGCGGTGTGAAAAGTGGATCCTTATCCCTTATATGGACGGACAAAGCTATGTGTCCCCACCGGCCTGATAAAACTCGCTTATCTCCCAAGCTGCCAGATTCAATGGCGCCATGGGTTACCCATCACCAGCATTGATGAGAATCCTGAATAAGGGACACGATCTCTGCTTTGACAAGACGTGCTAAGGAAACCGCCCCGCTAAACGCGCTGAGGTGGGACAAAGGAAAACGATTCAATAAAGGCTTGGCCGTAGGTGATGTCACGCCAGCAGTATCACGCCAAGCAGATTGAGTTTGTGTAAATAGTATTCTCTACGTGGGTATGTGGAACTTATTTTGCAGAGCCGACACTATCCTTGTGTTCAAAATCTTCTATGAAGAATTGGAGGAGGAACCCGCCTTGCAATCCTCAAGACAATATGCATACCAGACTCATCGTCATTGAAGCCTCGTTCGTGGACTACCGAGGAGTCCTCGAATTAGGGTGTCCGGATAGCCGACTATGACCTTTAGCCGACTCGGACTATGAAGATACAAGATTGAAGACTTTGTCCCGGTCCGGATGGGACTTTCTTGTCATGGAAGGAAAGCTTGGCATACGGATATGTAAATCTCCTACCATTGTAACCGACCTCAGTGTAACCCTAACCTCTTCGGTGCCTATATAAAACCTGAGGGTTTTAGTCCCAGAGATCTAACAACAATCATACCATAGGCTAGCTTCTAGGGTTTAGCCTCTAATCTTCGTGGTAGATCTACCTTGTACTACTCATATCATCAATATTAATCAAGCAGAGTAGGGTTTTACTCCATCGAGAGGGCCCGAACTCGGGTAAAACATCGTGTCCCTTATCTCCTCGCTACCATCCGCCTAGACGCGACAGTCCGACCCCCTTACCGAGATCCCGCCGGTTTTGACACACCCATACTATCGGTGAGACCGATTTGTTTAGGGTTTGTGGCAGTGGCTATGACATCCTGAACTCGTGTACGCCGGATAGAAAGAATCGGTGGGGTCGAGTTTGACTTTTGGTTTAGGTCATATGTGGATGTGAGTGTTGGAAATATGCCCTAGAGGCAATAATAAAAGCATTATTATTATATTTCCTTGTTCATGATAATTGTCTTTATTCATGCTATAATCGTGATCATACGGAAATTCGCGGATACACGTGTGAATACATAGACCACAATACGTCCCTTAGTGAGCCTCTAGTTGACTAGCTCGCTATTCTATGTGATAGTCATGGTTTCCCACTATGGACATCGATGTCATTGATAACGGATCACATCATTAGGAGAATGACGGATGGACAAGACCCCAATCCTAATCATAGCACAAAGATCGTAGTTCGCTTTTGCCAGAGCTTTTCCAATGTCAAGTATCTCTTCCTGAGACCGTGGAGATCGCGGTAACTCCCGGATTCCGTGAGGAATGCTTTGGTGTACCAAACGCCACAACGAATCGGGCAGGACTATAAAGGTGCATTACGGTGTATCTCCGAAAGTGTTCTGCGGTTGACACGGA
>JAHIAM010002092.1:0-21970 GCA_021605205.1 Aegilops longissima | reverse complement strand
TTATTAGTTGCAATGCTCAAGGCTTATGTGATGTGTATTACCGAGAAGGCCTAGAGATACCTCTCCACAATCGGAGTGACAAAACCTAATCTCAAATACGCCAACCCAACATGTACCTTTGGAGACACCTGTAGTACTCCTTTATAATCACCCGTTCGCTAGGACGCTTGTTAGTACCAAAGTGTTCCTCCGTAAACGGAGTTGCATAATCTCATAGTTATAGGAACATGTATAGGTCATGAAGAAAGCAATAGCAATATACTAAACGATCAAGTGCTAAGCTAACGGAATGGGTCATGTCAATCACATCATTCTCCTAATGATGTGATCCCATTAATCAAATGACAACACATGTCTATGGTTAGGAAACATAACCATCTTTGATTAATGAGCTAGTCTAGTAGAGGCATACTAGTGACTATCTGCTTTTTATGTATTCACACATGTATTATGTTTCGTTAATACAATTCTAGCATGAATAATAAACATTTATCATGATATAAGGAAATAAATAATAACTTTATTATTGCCTCTAGGGCATATTTCCTTCAGCTCCCACTTGCACTAGAGTCAATAATCTAGATTACACAAGTAATGATTCTAACACCCATGGAGTCTTGGTGCTGATCATGTTTTGCTCGTGGAAGAGGCTTAGTCAACGGATCGCAACATTCAGATCCGTATGTATCTTGCAAATCTCTATGTATCCCACTTGGACTTGGTCCCAATGGAATTGAAGCGTCTCTTGATATGCTTGGTCCTCTTGTGAAATCTGGATTCCTTTGCCAAGGCAATTGCACAGATTGTCACGAGAAGATCTTCATTGGTCCCGATGCACTAGGTATGACACCTAGATCGAAATGAACTCTTTCATCCGCATCCTTCATTTGCTGCTTCCAAGCAGCTATGTACTCCGCTTCACATGTAGATCCCGCCACGACGCTTTGTTTAGAACTGCACCAACCGACAGCTCCACCGCTTAATAAAAACACGATCCGGTTTGCGATTTAGAATCGTCCGGATCAGTGTCAAAGCTTGCATCGACGTAACCATTTACGACTAGCTCTTTGTCACCTCCATATCGAGAAACATATCCTTAGTCCTTTTCGGTATTTCAGATGTTCTTGACCGTGTCCAGTGATCCACTCTAGGATTACTTTGGTACCTTCCTGCCAAGCTTATTGCTAAGCATCGTCGAGTCTGGTACACAGCATTGCATATGATAGAGCCTATGAAAGAAGCATAGGAACATCTTTCATTTTCTCTCTATCTTCCCATTGTGGTGGTACATTGAGTCCGACTCAATCTCATACCTTGTAATACGGTAAAAACCTTTCTTCCTCGATCCATTTTGAACTTTTTCAAAACTTTATCAAGGTATGTGCTTTGTGAAAGTCCAATTAAGCGTCTGATCTATCTCTATAGATCTTGATGCCCAATATATAAGCAGCTTCAATTTGAGGTCTTTCATTGAAAAACTTTTATTCAAGTATCCTTTTATGCTATCAGAAATTCTCTATCATTTCCAATCAATAATATGTAGTCCATATATAATATCAGTAAATGCTACTGTAGCTCCCACTCACTTTTTGTAAATACGAGGCTTCTCCAAAAGTCTGTATAGAAACCATATGCTTTGATCACACTATCAAAGCGTTTATTCCAACTCCGAGAGGCTTGCACTGCACCATAAATTGATCGCTGGTTTTTGCACACTTTGTTAGCACCTTTAGGATCAACAAAACCTTCTCGTTTGCATCATATACAACTCTTCTTCTAGAAATCCATTCAAGAATGCAGTTTTCATATCCATTTACCAAATTTCATAATCATAAAATGCGGCAATTGCTAATATGATTCTTGACAGACTTAAGCATCGCTATTGGTGAGAGAAGTCTCATCAAGAAGTCAACCCTTGAACTTGTCGAAAAACCTCGCAACAAGTCGAGCTTTATGAAGCGCTTATATTATCATCGCGCGATCTTCTTCTTTAAAGATCCATTTATTCTCAATGGCTTGCCGATCATCAGGCAAGTCAACCAAAATCCATACTTTGTTCTCACACATGGATCCCATCTCAGATTTCATGGCTTCCAGCCATTTATGGAATCTCGGCTCACCATCGCTTCTTCATAGTTTGTAGGTTCGCCATGGTCAAATAACATGACTTTTAATAGGATTACCGCACACTCTAGTGCGTATTTTTCTCGCTTGACCCACTAAGTTCAATAGTAACTTGATCTGAAGTTTCATGATCACCATCATTAGTTTCCTCACTAATTGGTGTAGTTGTCCGCAGTGAACTGCTTCTCGTGATGAATCACCTTCCAATGGGGAAGCAGACATCTGCTTATCTCATCAAGTTCTACTTTCCTCCCACTCACTTCTTTAGAGATAGAAACCTTTTCTAGAAAGGATCCGAACTTAACAACGAAAATCTTGCCTTGAGATCTGTGATAGAAGGTGTACCCAACAGCTTCCTTTGGGTATCCTATGAAGACATATTTCTCCGATTTGGGCTCGAGCTTATCTGGTTGAAGTTTCTTCATAAGCATCGCAGCCCCAAACTTTAAGAAATGACAACTTTGGTTTCTTGCCAAACCACAAATCATAAGGTGTAAATCTCAGCGGACTTTGATGGTGCCCTATTTAGCGTGAATGCGGCTGTCTCTAAAGCATATCCCCAAAACGATAGCGGTAAATCAGTAAGAGACATCATAGATCGCACCATATCAAGTAAAATACGACATTTATGCTCGGACACACCATTTCTTTGTGGTGTTCCAGTGGCGTGAGTTGCTAAACTATTCCGCATTGTTTCAAATGTAAACCAAACTCAGAACTCAAATATTCTCCTCCACGATCAAATCATAGAAATTTTATTTTCTTGTTAATGATGTTTTTCTACTTCACCTAGAAATTCTTTGAACTTTTCAAATGTTTCAGATTTAGGTTTCATTAAGTAGATATACCCATATCTGCTCAAATCATCGGTGAAGGTGAGAAAATAATGATACCACAAGCGTGCCTCAACATTCATTGGACCACAAACATCGGTACATGTGGATTTCCAACAAATCAGTTGCTTGCTCCATAGTTCCGGAGAACGGCGTTTTTAGTCATATTCTGCCCATGAGGCACGGTTATAAGTACCAAGTGATTCATAATCAAGTGATTCCAAAAGTCCGCCAAGATGGAGTTTTTCTTCATGCTTTATACATCGACATGACCCAAGCTAAGAAGTGCCACAAATAAGTTGCATTATCATTATCAACTCTTGATCTTTTGGTTTCAACACTATGAATATGTGTATTACTACTATCGAGATTCAATAAAAATAGACCACTCTTCAAGGGTGCATGACCATAAAAGATATACATCATATAAATAGAATAAACCATTATTCTCTCTCGCTTAAATGAATAACCGTCTCGCATCAAACAAGATCCAGATATATACTGTTCATGTTTATTGCCGCACCAAATAACAATTATTTAGGTCTAAAACTAATCCCGATGGTAGATATAGAGGTAGCGTACTGACCGCGATCACATCGACTTTGGGAACCATTTCCCACAGCAAGACGGCTACCTCGCCCTTAGCCAATCTTGGCTAATCCGTAGTTCTGTTTGAGTTGCAAATATTAGCAGCAGAACCGTATCAAATACCAGGTACTCTGCGAGTAAGTACACATCAATAACATGTATATCACATATACCTTTGATCACCTTGCCATCCTTCTTGATCCGCCAAATACTTGGGGCAGTTCCGCTTCAAAGGTCATCCGCTTGCAGTAAAACACTCGTTTGGCTTAGGTCCAGACTTGGGTTTCTTCTCTTGAGCAGCAACTTTCTTGCTGTTCTTGAAGTTCCCTTCTTCTTTCCTTTGCCCTTTTCTTGAAACTAGTAGTCTTGTTGACCATCAACACTTGATGCTCTTTCTTGATTTCTACCTCCTGCTTTTAGCATTCGAAGAGCTCGGAATTATTTTGGTCATCCTTGCATATTATAGTTCATCACGAAGCTCTTGTAGCTTGGTTGAAGTGATTGGAGAATTCTCAATGACACTATCATCCGGAAGAGTAACTCCCAGTTGAATCAAGTGATTATTATACCTGACATTTTGAGTATATGTTCACGCGAACTATTCTCCTCCATCTTGCAGCTATAGAACTTATTGGAGACTTCATATCTATCAATCCGGGCATTTGCTTGAAATATTAACTTCAACTCCTGGAACATCTCATATGCTCCATGACGTCAAAACGTCGTTGAAGACCCGTTCTAAGCCGTAAAGCATGGCACCTGAACTATAGAGTAGTCATCAGCTTTGCTTTGCGGACGCTCACAACTTCGGCGTTGTTCTGCAAGAGGCCTGCACCCAGCGGTGCTTCGGGGACGTAATTCTTCGTGCAGCAATGAGGATAATCCTCAAGTTCGGACCCATCCTGTAATTGCTACCATCATCTTTCAACTTTGCTTTCTCAAGGAACGCATTAAAATTCAACGGAACAACAGACGAGCCATCTATCTACAGAAACATAGACAAGCAAAAATACTATCAGGTACTAAGTTCATGATAAATTTAAGTTTAATTAATCATATTAAAAACTCCCACTTAGACAGACATCTCTCTAGTCATCTAAGTGATTCGTGATCCAAATCAACCAAACCATGTCCGATCATCACGTGAGATGGAGTAGTTTCAATGGTGAACATCACTATGTTGATCATATCTACTATATGATTCACGTTCGACCTTTCGGTCTCCGTGTTCGAGGCCATATCTGTTATATGCTAGGCTCGTCAAGATTAACCTGAGTATTCGCGTGTGCAACTGTTTTGCACCGTTGTATTTGAGCGTAGAGCCTATCACACCCGATCATCACGTGGTGTCTCAAACGAAGAACTTTCCATAGCGGTGCATACTCGGGAGAACACTTCTTGATAATTTTAGTGAGAGATCATCTTATAATGCTACCGTCAATCAAAGCAAGATAAGATGCATAAAGGATAAACATCACAGCAATCAATATAAGTGATATGATATGGTCATCATCATCTTGTGCTTGTGATCTCCATCTCGAGCTTACCGTCATGATCACCATCGTCATCGGTAGCGACACCTTGATCTCCATCGTAGCATCGTTGTCGTCTGCCAACTATTGCTTCTATGACTATCACTACTGCTTAGTGATAAAGTAAAGCAATTACATGGTGTTTGCATTTCATACAATAAGCGACAACCATATGGCTCCTGCCGTTGCCGATAACTTCGGTTACAAAACATGATCATCTCATACAATAAAATATAGCATCACGTCTTTACCACATCACATCACAACATGCCTGCAAAAACAAGTTAGGCGTCCTCTACTTTGTTGTTGCAAGTTTTACGTGGCTGCTACGGGCTGAGCAAGAACCGTTCTTACCTCGCATCAAAACCACAGCGATAGTTTGTCAAGTTGGTGCTGTTTTAACCTTCAAGGACGGGCGTAGCACTCGGTTCAACTAAAGTGAGAAAGCAGACACCCGCCGGTCACCTTTAAGCAGAGTGCTCAAGCGGTGAAACCAGTCTCGCGTAAGCGTCTGGCGTAATGTCGGTCCGGGCGCTTCATCTCACAATACCGCCCGAACAAAGTATGACATGCTTTGGTAAGCGTATGACTTATATCGCCCACAACTCACTTGTGTTCTACTCGTGCATATGACATCAGCGCATAAAACCAGGCTCGGATGCCACTATTGGGGAGCGTAGTAATTTCAAAAATTTCCCTCGCTACGCAAGACCATGGTGATGGCATAGCACGAGAGGAGAATGTCTGCCCGTACCCTCGTGAGACCGTGGCGGGCGTTATAACAGCGGTTGATGTAGTAAATGCGTCTTCACGATCCGATCGATCCAAGTACCGAACACACGGCACCTCCGTGTTCAGCACCGTTCAGCTCGATGGCGATCCCGGGCTCCGATCCAGCGAGTGTCGGGGATGAGTTCCGTCGACCGACGGCGTGGTGGCGATGATGATGCTTCACGGCGCGGGCTTCGCTAAGCTCATGACGATATGACCGAGGTGGAATATGGTGGAGGGCACCGCTGCGGCTAAGGACGATCCGTAGATCAACTTGTGTGTCATGGGGTGCCCCCTGCCCTGTATATAAAGGAGCAAGGGGGGTGCGGCCGGCCCTAGGGGGCGCTGGAGGTCCTACTCCCACGGAGTAGGACTCCCCCCTAGTTGGATTAGGTCTTGGGGAGGGAAAGAGGGAAGGGCGCGCCCCTCTCCTGTCCTATTAGGACTAGAGGGGAGGCGGCGGCCTGCCTGGCTGACCCTCCTCTTCTCCCTTATGGCCCATCAAGGCCCATTGACCCCGGGGAGTTCGTAACCCCGGTGTTAGATAAAATCCTGTTTTCATCGGAACCTTGCGAAGTCAAACATAGGCTTCAATATATCAATATTTATGTCTCGACCATTTGAGACTCCTCGTCATGTCCGTGATCACATCCGGGACTCGAACAACCTTGGTACATCAAAACTTATAAACTCATAATAAACTATCATCGAAGCGTTAAGCGTGCGGACCCTACGGGTTCGAGAACTATGTAGACATGACCTAGAACTATTCTCGGTCAATAACCAATAAGCGGAACCTGGATGCCCATATTGGTTCCTACATATTCTCGAAGATCTTTATCGGTCAAACCGCATAACGACATCGTTGTTCCCTTTGTCATCGGTATGTTACTTACCGAGATTCGATCGTCGGTATCAATACCTAGTTCAATCTCGTTACCGGCAGAATCTCTTTACTCGTTCCGTAATACATCATCTCACAACTAACTTATTAGTTGCAATGCTTACAAGGCTTATGTGATGTGTATTACCGAGAAGCCTAGAATACCTCTCAGACAATCGGAGTGACAAAACCTAATCTCGAAATCGCCAACCCAACATGTACCTTTGGAGACACCTGTAGTACTCCTTTATAATCACCCGATTCACGTTGTGACGTTTGGTAGTACCAAAGTGTTCCTCCGTGGCAGGAGTTGCATAATCTCATAGTTATAGGAACATGTATAGGTCATGAAGAAAGCAATAGCAATATACTAAGCGATCAAGTGCTAAGCTAACGGAATGGGTCATGTCAATCACATCATTCTCCTAATGATGTGATCCCATTAATCAAATGACAACACATGTCTATGGTTAGGAAACATAACCATCTTTGATTAATGAGCTAGTCTAGTAGAGGCATACTAGTGACTATCTTTTGTTTATGTATTCACACATGTATTATGTTTCCGGTTAATACAATTCTAGCATGAATAATAAACATTTATCATGATATAAGGAAATAAATAACTTTATTATTGCCTCTAGGGCATATTTCCTTCACGCATAAGTTACAACTCATAAATAAATGTTGCAATAACAAACACGGTGGTGACATCTAAAATTGAAGCAGTAGCGGGCGGGGTCCCGAAGAGCGTCTCAGCTGGGATACCTCCTCTTCTATCGTGGAAAGTGGATTGATTAGTCAATGAATGTTCTCTCCTGGTGGGACCTCGGTGATCGCGTGACGTGAGGTTTAAATCTTGTGAGGCTGGAGGTAACCCATCACACGTTGGGTTAAGCGCTCTTATGGATACGTCTTGGACAAGGTTGGCGGGACTGGGTCTCTCTCAATTGTCCGCAAGGGAAAAGATGTTACTCCTCCGGGTGCTGCGCTCGAAAATAATAATACCCTCGTTAATTGGCATGGGTACCATGAATCAAAAAGACAAGTGCTTCATATGCGCGCTTCTCGACCATATGTGGAATTCGACATAGATTTCACCATGAAGAGACTTCGTTGGGTCTTGGTTTGGATTCTGAGAGGGATGTGCTCTGCTGCCCAATATCTCGAGGTGGAAGGGGTGATTCTCGATTTGAACAGCTCATCTTTGGGGTGGCTAGTGGCGCCCATGTGTACGGTAAATCCCACAATATTTTGACAAAGCTACCGGGGTTGCATCTGGAGTTCTCGAGATAAATACTAGGGCTCGACATGGCAAGAAATGTTTGTGAGGAGGGTGCACCAGTTGAGGATGCTTGGCAAGGTCTCGCGGTGGCCTTTTATAGCACGGTGGGTCATTTATCATGGTGAAAGGTAATGAATTTGCCAGCTCGGCTCCAAGGGTGAGGTCAAAGCCACAGATACCTATCTCACCAAAGTGGCGTATCCTTGGGGGTTTGTCGGGGTGGTTCTGGTAGTGCCGGAAAATATACAATGCGTGCTGTCAGTTATGCAAGGTTACCGTTTAAAACAGAGCCGACGGTGCGGCGTTTATCTACATGGTCACATGATTTCAAAGCGGGGTACTTTGGGACTCGACACTACTTGGTGACTTAATCTACCTCGTTTACATCTAAGCGGGCGTGCCTTGTGGATGTGAGGGCTTCTCCAGTTCTCACCGTCGGAATTAGTGGAGAGGGTTGAGGGCTGCGGCTCGGGGTAGCGATGATGACCATCTCGGGGTTGTTGGCCACAACTCCGTTGGAGTGTGCTCCCAAGGCGATAAACGCCGGGGTCATCAAAGCGCCTTGGTTGATGGCGGCGGACCTCAAGGTCTCGATTGGGTGTCGAACAACATGACTAGATTGTGGCGTTGGGCTCGTTCTCTTCTCTTGCGGGGCTTGGAAGCGAACTCTCCATGAGCTGCGATCAGATCAATGGTGATTTGATCGAACAGTTCCTCTAGTGCCTACATAGGCGCACTAGGTGCAACAACGAGATCCGTCTCGTGATCTCCGTTGGCAACAGGGTGGTCTACCATTCCCTTCATATGCAGGGGTAGTAGTGGAGCGGCGCGATTAACTCTGGGCGACAAGTGCGGAGATGAACTATAGCTTCTCGGTAGCTAGTTGGATGGCTTGTGGCTCAAAGGAAGTTGTCCTTCGGTTGAACGTAAAGGCGCTGGTGCTAGACCCCTTAGTAAATGTCTTGATGGCCCGAGATTGGCCGCTCTCACTTGCTATGGGTCCTTGGTACACAACATATTGGGGCTCTTCTAGCAAGGCACGACGGTGAGGTTTGCGAGTATGGTAACAAAGCCTCCAAGGTTGGTTCTTTGTGGTTTCGTTGTAGACGGCGGGACCGGCATTATGTTTCGGTTTGGGGTAGCGGCTGTGCTATCTTTGGGTTGGGGCTAAGCGTGCCCTTTTTAAAGTAAATGGGGCGAGTCTTCCTATGCCTTGAATAAGACATCTTGGTGCTGTCAGTGCGTGATAACGTCTAGGTTGATAGGTTGGGCACCGACTACCAAAATTCGAAGTCCTTGTGTAGCTATCTTGCTTGAACTTGGCTGGGTTGGGTTATAGTGCGGTGGGTTGGCTTACCTGGTTTCTGCCCGCTAAGATAGGATTAGCCATGGTCAGCCTAGCTCATACCAAAGTCGGCGACCGGTTTTGTAATAAATTCCAGAAAATGGCCGTTGTGCTCACCAGCCCGGATTACTGTTGGATGAGGCCCAACATCTGAAACTCAAGCAAAATAAAAAATGTAGTACAAGACCATTCGGTTTGAGTACAACAAATGGTTTCTAGTGGTTGATGGCAGCGGTTTGTGAATCATCAGCGTCTATGGGACTCCATTTCCCACGGGAACAGTGACCAGGATAACTCCTATCTTGCGAGTGCTATCACCATTGCTTAGGTTCGGGCTGTCATATAGCGCTCCTCTCCATGCAAGCTGGCCAAGACAATAGCAGGGACAAGCCGGTGAATACTTTGAATGTACTCTCAAACATTATGAACACGGTATAATAAAACAACGGTAATTTTGCTTTGAAAATATTCTATGATCACAATGTCGATCATAAAATAAAATCCTTGATGCATGCAAGCTGGTTATTAATAGTAACAACGAATATGTAATGACAGAGTAGGAATAAAATGCACCATTCGGATGTAAAGTGGCGTCTGATTGATGGTAAATAACAACATGCCTCAGTCGGCGTGGCGACCACATAAAGGGCTCATAAAGTAAAATAAATATCAAGCATGCCATAGTCGGGCGTCTCAGCGACACCACATAAAGGGCTTATAAATAAAATAAATAACAAGCATGCCACAGTTGGGCGTCTCAGCGACACCACTTAAAGGGCTTATAAATAAAATAAATAACAAGCATGCCACAGTCGGGCGTCTCAGCGACACCACAAAAGGGCTTATAAATGAACCGGTGAATGCCGGGGTAGTGAACCCGGAAAGGATTTCAAAAAAAAATCAAAAGGGAGCAGGGGAAATAAAAGTTTTAATTTCACTGGCAGAATTAATTAACTAAACAAGGTTAAAATTTTTGGGGTGTCATAAAATGATGAAAAGTTGACTCACAGTGTGTTCCCCAAAATCCGTCCTCTGTTGACATCTTTACATCTATGTTAGCATAATTCTTAATAGCCTCTGTGTCCCACATGACAAGTCTTGCAGGAGTGTCGGGTTCTAGGTCCATAATCTTACGTATCCAGGTACTCAAAATCGTTATCTGCAAGTGGGGAAGAGGTAAAATTAATCATGTTCTTGTAGCTGCTTGTGGGTATAAAGGAATTTACAAGTTAGTAGACAAACCACTTTGGAATCTGGAGGCAGCCACCTGCAGGCGCTGTGAATCCTTGTCCTTGAAGATGCAGGTGATGCCACAGGTTTCTGTGGCGGCATTGGACCAATCATATGATGATATGTTACTTGCTGGTCCTTAAAGGCGGCTAAGTAGTGAAATTTGGCATAATCATGTATAGTTGGGCATAGAAATACCTTTGTTGTAAACATCGAAAACTGTTGAAACACTTCTCCTGTCGACTTTGGGGTTATGAGATGGAGTTAACTCTTTAATGTTTGGAGCATGCCCAGCACACGAGTTCGAACAACACGACATCTGAAAGCTTCGAAGGCATTTTCTAGGGGATGTCTGCCCGCATGATGGAATTCCTAAGATCGGTTACTTGATTATGCGAGTTGATAAGGAATTTGTATCCACTAGGCAGTATAGAAATACCTCGAAGGGCAATCAAAATAGCGGACAACCAGCTGAGCGAAACACCTTGGAAGCTCATGACAACACAGATCTAGAAGGTATCCAAAACCAATATCTCTGACAAGCTGCTTTTGTGGTTACATTGGCTTTTCACAGAGGCGATAATGAATTTCTGGATGCTAAGTTTTGTGCTTGAACTCTTCTTCATATTCACCCATTGTAACAACTCGTGGACAAAGATAAGAAATGACCTTTGTAAATGTATTATTGAACCACATGCTTTTACAGCGAGAAACTTACATATAAATGCGAGTCAGCCAAAGCGAAATATTTAAGCCGTGATAAAAATCAGCTAGAATGAGAGGTATTGATTTCTAAAGAAATTTCAACGACACCACGAGATGCATGAAAAAACACCTACTTGAGGGCTGCAAGCTGCTTTAACATCTGCTCATCTGCTCCTCAACAAGCTTTTGTCGCTGCATGTTTTTAACTCGATCCTTAGTCTCTGTCTCTGGTTGCTCATGAACCATGAAATCTTGGGTGACAATCTCCGTGCCATCGATGGTGAGGCCCGAGTCTCCGATAAACGTGGGGTGGAGTCCATCTCATCAAACTCTACATAAGAGGTCATTAGGCGTTACCCGTTACCATGTCGACTATGTAAAACAGTTGTTAGCAGTCCATGTGAGACCATCATCAACGAGGTTGGTTAGCTAAGGCGGATTCTAACTACAGGTTAGTAACTTCTTTGCAAAAAGCGAGCATAAGTCCTTTGGATCTCTGTTATAGATTGCGGATCTATACAATCATTTGACTGTGTCCTATTGTTAGGGATCGGGATGGTGAATTTTATTGCAGGTTTCATTGAGCTACTTGCAACTAATATAATCTGTGGTCGCGAGAATTACCACATTTTGCATGGTGGAGATATAACTCAACTTAGCAAAACCACGGCGCAAGCATGCAGTTAGCATGATTAAAGTAAGAGTTAGCTGAGTCCTAAGTACAAATCCATAACCCTTCTACTGTTAAAGACGCATAACATTTTGAGTACAGACCAGCTGAATATAATTGGATCCGGAACCGATATTCAAATCGCCCCCCTATGCCATTTGCATTTACATGATGTAACGTAGCCAGTGAATTTCTATGCACCGGTAAGTTTTTTTGTTCAAACGTTGAATCGGTGGCATAATCATGGTGAGGATGCAATGGATTACACAGGCAAGGAGATCCTGACGAGTGAGATGAAGGAGCCGATAATTTTTCGATTGACGGCGAACTCCGGCGGAGTATCGAGATTAGCCTTCCTTTGGAAGCGAGGAATATGCCTCACGATATACAGATGCTAGATGGAGAGAGATGCAGGAACTCATCTGGCGTATGAGCCCACAAGTTAGTCATATTCTTGGAGGAATTTTTGAGAGCACATGTAGGTATGACTTTGAAGTCCCCCTACCACATTTCTCACCTCGGATGGATGTACTCCTCGTGGACTCATATAAAGGCGACCCTGAAGTTAGTGAGAGACTTAGAGAAATTATTAGCGAGAGCCCACTTGCCGGCCTCGTCGGCGGTCAAGTGAAGTCGACTTACCACGTCTTATCACGCCCAAAACATGCCACATCTCTCATGCATCATAAAACTCACCCCACCTATCAGATTATTCTTCTCACCTTGCATAAAAAAAATCATCAGTAGCCTCTGTCTTCCTTCCTCTCTCTCTCTCTCTCTCTCTTTTCTCTCTCTCCAGATTCAAAATCATTGAAGGAGATCAGCGGCAACGCAGAGAAGCGATCCCCACAATTTAGAAGGTGTGAGTTCGAACAATCGGCCACATAAGATTCGACAATCAAAAGGTTAGTAAAAAATTTATCAACAGCACCTTTTTAGTGTAGATTCCTGATACTGCGAGATTCAATTAGTTGATGAATTTGTTGTGGTCGAGGATTCATAGAATAAAGCTGTTTAGTTTTACAGCATGGCTACAGATTTGAGTTAGTTTTTTGTTTTTGTGTACTCTCGTTCTTATGTCACGAGCTTGTTACTTTTGTTAGGTTTCATGGTTATGTTTGTCTTAAGTGTTGCACAAGCAAATTAGCATCGAGAGGATCTCAGTTTTGGTTGAGGTTGTAGTTTAATTAAAAATTAATTTATGTATATATTTATATATGTCAATTATATAGAACTAAAAATATATCTACATTGCGTTGTAAGTGTAAAAGATTAGTAAGGAATATTGAGATACGACTTGAAAAAGTTTCAACGCGATACTGCAGGTTTATAACCTTTATATTTATTCGTCTCTTTTTGGGAAGAAGATGTTAGGGAGTCTAAGTCATTTGGTCCAGGACAACGAGGCATGGTCGGTCTTGAGCGACATCGGGAAGAGATTATGGGAGCCAGAGGTAATAGTAAGGCAGTTGAACATTAGTGTTTGGTCTTTTTATTTCTGGGATGTTTGCTGTCAAAAAGTTACCCTACTTGAGAACACAAATAGTAGATCATTAACAACAACAAAATGATTTATATATCTGGATGAATCTTTGTAATATCTGTTTATCTTGTGCATCTACCACTGCAGTTGAGTGTCGAGAGGTGGAAGAAAAAAAATTACTACAAAACAAGAAGAAGATCAAGGATGGAGATCTGTCAAACCGCACATGCCATGCGGGCTGGAATAATTGGAGTCAAGAGTGAGATACAAGTTCTTGGCAAGCGTCCCAACCAGGAGCATGGTGTATATGTTTACACTTGCGAGAGGAGCATTCTAAGCGGCCGGAGACTCCACTAAGCAGTTAATCAGGTGTGATGAGAACTTCAATAGCTAGTTTTGAGCGTGCGTGGAGGTTTTACTACGCGCGTGTCTCTAATTATTTTTTGGTTTGAAACCAGATGCCCACAAAGGTGCAGGGAAGGCGTTGTGATGGCCCGGCATTTGTAGGCGGTCATAATGAAGAGGTACAGGGTAACAAAATTTCCTTTGATGCAAGCAGAAGGATCATTGGCAACAAAAGCATTGGTGTTCAAGGATTGATTACACTTTGCACAAGCAAGAAGAGCCAATGACAAAATCAAACCAAGCAATAAACTCTACCATACAGCAGCATCGAAAGCAATATAGGTGACAACAAATCGAGCGTGCAACAACATTTAAAAGCAAATGTATTTTTTTATGAGCAATTTTCTTTGTTTTAAATACGGTATATTTAAATTGTAATATCGTCCACCGCGGTGTACGAGCAAGGAACCAAGTATGGGGTAGTCCACGGATCGATGAAAACATAAGGCAAGGTCCTTTGAAAGGATCACTGTGGCGTTCAACATGAGGTCCTTCCAAAGGATCTCCGATGGCATTCAAAATCGTCGTGAAATCACCAATGCCGGAGGTTGTCGCCAAGATTTGCTGGACAAGAGACATGGGAAAACAAAGGTGACATCAGACTATGCTTTTCAATTCAACACACAAGCAGTTTATGGAAGAACAGGGTAAAGTGCAAAACAGGAGGGCGGCTGTGTGCGGTTGTTCTTTGTATAGGATGTTGTTGTGCCTCTCGGTTGTATGTGTAATGAGCACATCTGTCCTCTTTGTCAGATGTGTGTGTAGCATGGTCACATTACGTGCTTCTGGGTGTAATATGAGCAGTGCCTCAGGTGTACCGCTTATACTCGGTGAAGAGGCACGCATCTGGATTTTGGTATACGAGATGAGTCTGATGAGTCATATAAATCTTCGTTTAGAAATTAAAAAATGCATATGCTGCTCTAGACATCTAATTCTGTTTCGTGCCATGTGTTCAGCATTTGGCGGAGGGATAACATATGAGGCAAAGCATAGTTCTCCATCCATTTCCAACGAAACACAATGTTCACACAAGTAGCGTCTGAGCCAGCATGAATTGCATGGTAGATCTGTCGGCGTTCAGGAGCAGGGTGCCAGACTTGCATGCCTGCGGCTGTGGCGTGGCTCAAGGGTATGTGTCTGCCATCTTCATTAGCACTAGCTCAAGACCCTCATGAGGGGCCAAGCCTCATGGGGCGACGCAGAAGCTTACTCGAGCACGCCTCGTCGAGGCTGGCTCAGCGAGGCGGAGAGATCAAGGCGGGGTACCTCACGAGGTGCCCATGATGCAACCATGTGACCAAGAGGCGCCAGGCGGCGCCAGCCAGTGTCCTTATTTCCTCTTTGGTGCAAAGGAGGCAAGCGCGGGAGAGCATCAAGCAAGGCAACCGTTTGATGCAACAAGACCAAGACCGTCATTGCGGGGAAGGAGGTCATCGTGGAGCCGGAGCGTCACCACGAGCCTTTGACGGAGGACCAACTTTAGTCAGGATAAGTGTACTATATTTCCCCTTCAAAATGGCCAATTGTTGGCGCCCTTCCGCTCAATATTTGGGAAGGGCCAGGGGCCCTTCCTATAAGTAGAGCTAGCCACCACGTGAGAGAGAGAGAGGATGGGCTCGATCCCATCCGATCGACAGCTTAGCCACAAGAACACCTCACCCTCCGAGGCTATTCTTCCTTGTATTGTTCATCATCAGCCAAGAGGCAATCCACCACACCACACTGGGTAGGGTGTTACACCACAATGGTGGCCCGAACAGTATAAACCTTGTGTCCCTTGTGTTGCTCTGGTAGTTCTAGATCCTTGCGAGGTGGCGAAGTGCAGGTAGGTAGGGGTGAGATCTCGCGTGCACCCCAAAGTTGAACCTAGAGGTTTGCGGAACCCAAAATCCGACATTTGGCGCCGGTAAGGTGCACGGAATCCATATTCCGCCGCATTCTTCGCCGCCCGTATCATCCATGTGAGACACTCTTCGGGCCCGCACCGAGCACCGAGCCGCTCTCGCCACTCGCGTCGCCCAGACGGCCACCGTCGGCGGCGCTCCAGCGTTCCCGTCGCTGCCGTCAACGCCACCACCGGCCCGGCGAAGCGAGCAGCAAGCATCGTCCCAGCATCCGTCCGTGGCGAGGCGGCGTCTTGCTACCCTTCACTCACCCCAGCTGGTTCTTCGTCTCGCCGCTCCAGCGCCCCTGAGACTCGAGCGCGCTCGCCGCGGCAAATGAGCTCTGCGCTACCGCCTGTCGGCGCGTCTATGAAGAGTGGCTCGACCGCGTGCCGAAAACTCATCCGCGCCCGCGAGGCTCCCAGCGCCGTCCTTCTGCTGCACCACACCCGCCTTGCGATCGATGGCTCGAGCGCCTCAGCGCCTCTCCCTCAGAAGCGCCACAGCACCAAGCGCGTGGCCTGGCGGAACCCACTCCGTCGGGCACCAGGCAGGAAGAAGCAGGCTGTCAAGAGGTCCCTCGCCCCAGAAGCTGCCGAGTGCTCCCAGCACTGGCCCATCACAACAGCAGCTCTCGCTCCAGCCGCCAAGACCCAGCTGCTCCTAAGCGGCAGTGCATGGGGACCCACAAGACCAGGCCGCCGTCACCAAGGCCTCGAGTGGCCTGGCGAGGCTGCAGCGCCTTCACCACCCGAGCTGCGCGGCGTGCGTGGCCCGGCAAGTTCAAGAACAGACCTGCCTCCTTGCTATGGCCAGCGGCCGACCCTGCGGAGTTCCTCGGCTCTGAGCGAACATCGAAGCGCCAGCGGGGGCGAGAAGGTCATGGCGAACTGGTTTCCCATGGCACTCAGGGGCCAGACCCTTTTGGCTCTGAACCTGGCTCTGACACGATTTCCTCTGGGGCGAGATGCGCACCCTTCATCGCTTCTTCAAAGGCACTGCGCCTTGCCTCCTGCCGTAAGCGACATGCGCCCGCATCAAGCAGCAACCTTGAGGAGAGACCCTGCGAAGTACATCCAGGCGCTTCAACAGCATACGCCTCAAGATTCCCAAAGGTGACCGAGGAGTCCATCATCTCGGCATTCTCCGATGGGCGTGCGTGGCGTCAAGATGAAGGAGGGTGGCGATGCATGAGATCTGTGCACATCCTTGGAGCTTTTCAACTTGGCGACCAAGTGCGCCGAGGTGAGGAAGGGCCATTCCCTCCTCGAGGTGACCCAGCCTTGAACCGGAAGAAGAAGCCCAAGGTCAAGGGCGTGAAGCGCCAAAGGGGCTGCCATGCTGCATGGCGGGACCGGAATACCAAGCCGAGGCGGAGATCAGCCGAGTCTTCTAAGGGTGGCTGTCTGCTGTGTGCCACGGCCTCCACACCACAACACCAGCTTGAATGTCAAGAACTCCGAGCCGTGCGAGAAGAGGCGAATCGGTAGGCCTTGCCGACCCGCCGCGATCGAGGCTACAATTGGGGAGGGAGGAAAAGCAGCGATGGGGCTGCGCGAAGGCCGTGGCCCTGCATAAAGGGTGGCGCGACCGACCTCGCGGAGGACGGCTGGCAGAGATCAGCCTCGTGAGGAGGTTGGAGGATCCAGCCTCGTGAGGATCGTATAGCAAGGCAGCATGAGGCCTCCCTCCTCTGCCATCAGAGCCAAGGAGAAATGAGGGACCACCATCAGGGCCGAGGTGCTTGGGGGCTCCGAGGCCGTGTGCATGATAAGCTTGCATCTGGGCGGAGGCTCAAGCCCCAACCTCTCGGTACATCTTCAAGCAGTTCGCTGCAGTGAAGTGAGCATGATCCTCCTACAGGCTCGAAGCCCTAGCGCCCTCTCGAATTGGTCGGCATGTGCCATCACATTCGACTCAGTGGATCAGCAGCTCAAGTCTTGGCGGACCACGGTCGAGTCCTCCCGATGCTTTGTTCCCCAATCATCAGCAGCGTGCAAGTCACTAGGACCCTCATCGATGGCGGGCGGGTCTCAATGTCTGTTCGTGAGGACATTCAACAATCTCCAAGTGCCTTACAATCAACCCGACTAGCCAAGCCTTTCTCAGGGGTCACCGATGGCTCCACCATTTCCGATTAGGCAGGTCCGCCTCCCTGTCACCTTGAGAGCGTGACCTTCACCGCCTTGAGCTCGCCGACTTTGGCGTTGCTCACGTTCACTGCCATACAATGCCATCCTCGGGTACCCAGCTGCAGCCAAATTCATGGCCGTGACTCATCCAGCTCGGCGTTCTCAAAATGCGAGGAAGCGGTGGAGTCATCACGATTGCCTTGTGAAGAGAGAATCGGTGTGCTCACAGGGCGTGCTTTTCAAGCGCGTCACTTGAGGCCAGAGATCACGGGCCCAGGAGGCTCCCGAGGCTGCTCCCAAGAAGAAGAACATGGCTGGCTCGACCCCTCGGAAGGCAGGCCCCTCGAGATCCAGCGCTTTGTTGAGGGGCACCTCATTACTGTCCGCATAGGAAGGCGCGCCCGGCGCCCTCCTCGAGCAGGCTCGGGGCTCTCTCTAGAGGGCCACCGACCTTGCTAAAGTCACTCGCAGGCGCTTGGGCACCACTTGGGCGTGTTTCAAAGCGCGTTTCCCTCGGGGAAGGAGCAAGGCAAGGAGGCCCAAACCCTCGAGGAGTTCGTCGACGGATCATTTAGGGCTGCGAGTCAAAGTCATGAGTGGCAGCGCCGGCTTACCGCCCGTAGCTCCCCATCCAGGCGAGGATGGTGGGCTGCGGTCTGCATCGACATACCAGCGTTCAGCAGAGCCGCCTCTCGGGAGGCGCCTCGGCCCTCACGTGTGGGAGCCTGTGAAGGTCCACACCCACAGCTACGTTCGCATGCCCTACTGGCGTGCAGCAGCGCTGCCAGCCTCGGCGCCTCATGGGAGCATCACGGAGGCTCAAGAGGCCGAGGCGTTCTACAGATCCTGGCGGAGATGGAGATGGTGCGAGGCCACCAGCGGCTCCGGAGCCTCCGAGGCTCATGGGCCTAGGGGCTCGTGAAGTCGGCTTCCACAGCCCCGGCGCTGCTACTTCAGCATCCTTCGTCTTCAGCGTTACGGTGACATCCTTCAAGTTTCATTTTCAGTGGGAGTGCCCCGCAGGGCTGCATCATTCCCAAGCCGCGTGGGTCCGTCCCTGCGGCGGGTATCCATTTTACTTCATGTTCCTAGCTTACCTTATCGGGGGAGCCCCTTGGGCTGCATCATCCCCAGGCCACTCGGGCCAGACCCAGCGGCATGTACCCCTCTTGCATTTATTCGGGTCGTGCGTTTGACCCATCATGATTGTTATTTGATGCCTGTCCACGGCACCTTCTTCCTTCATGGCGGCGCTTGCTTGCGTTAAAGAGAGTACACGAGCATCGCGACTCATGGGCTCCTCTTGGCTCTCCAGCCCTCACCCTCTGGCCTTGTCCCGGCATCAGCGACACAGCATACCGTGTGGCGAGACCGCTCGAGGGCGGGACCAGGGCGTGGGCGTCGACATCTAACAAATTTGCGGGAACACATCACAAGTTAAGGCCCAGTGCCAGCGCGCCCGCCTTGGGGGGGCCCGTGAGTCCCGGCTCACGGGGCCAGATACACCTCGTCAGGCCCTAGTCCCGGCCCGTGTCCGAGGCTGCGCCAGGGGCTCCTCTGGAGGGCCCCTCCCCAGTGGGCACCATGCTCCTTGGTGGACCTGCCGAGGGGCTATGCCCATACACATGGACTATGCTCCGTCTGGTGATAAACAAGGGGGTGGCCCTCGGCGCATCAACCTCAAGGCCAGCTCAATGTCCGGCCTCATGCGCCTCCCTCGGGGTGACGGAGGGGCTGGCCGCGGGCTACGCTGGGTCACGCCGAGCCGCCACCCACCGGGCCCCTCGGGCCTGGTTCGTGCCCGTCCCTCCCGGCGGTGCCCCAATCGTGGCCGTTTGAGCGTCAGGGGACTCCGAGCATCGCGACTCGAACCTACTGGTCAGGCCCCTCACCCCTTAGTTCGAAAGGCTAACGGCGGTTGATATCGGCAGCCGGCTCTGGGGCGTGAATGGTAAACCCTACATCCACCCCCTTGCTGTTCATCGCCCGGGGACTCCACGGCATCCGACTCGGGCCTAACGTCACTAGCCCCTCCTTTGGTCCCGTCCTGGTTTACGGGGGGCTAACGGCTGGTATGCGGGTGGGCTCTGCGGGTAGAACATAAGGTAGGAAGGAAGCAAAATCTCAAGAATTCAAAAGAAAATATTACAGTCCATAACTCTTCCCGTCAAGCAAGTTTAAGCGCCTCCCAGGCATGATGCATGTTGCAGGGGAAAGGAACATGAGCCACAAAGGAGTCACTTGTTGGCAGCCGGGCTGGCGGGTTGCCTCGTGAAACCTCGGGACCGGCAGCGCTGCCCGGCAGTCTTTGAAGGCTGGAACTGCCGTGAGCCTCCTCGACCCTTCACGGCCTCGGGCGGGGAAGCTCGCCGCTCATGGGCTGGGTGTCGAGTGGCGTCGGGATCGAGGTAGGCGTGGGTGAGAAGCGTCGGGCTCAAAAAAAAACGAGCCGCCTCGGCCTCGGCCGTGGGGCCAAACCAAGGTGACATCTTCAAGCGCGGATCAGGAAGGAACAGCTTGGCGGGCCGTCCTTGGCGCCCGGCCGCGGCTCGGCGGTTCGTCGCGACCTCGGCAAAGTCGACCCGCCTCCATCTCCGAAGGCCCGCGGTCCTCGGCGAGACCGGCGCCTTGTCCTCGACCCCTTCGCCTCAACTCCTACTCCAGCGCACCCTTGGCGCTGTTAACGCATCCCGGTCCTTGGGGCCGCCTCGCGAGCCCTGCCTTTCCTTCTCTTGGAGGGGCCTCCTTGGCAAGCTGGTCCGCAGGCCCTTCCCTCCGGCGCCTTCAGCGACCTCGGACATCCGCTACCTCCCAAAGGGCGTCGGCCTTTGCCCCAGGGCGGCCTGTTTCTCCTTATGCATCCCCGGCCTGAACCAGCGCCGTCGAATCGAAACTCGGGCGAAACCAGCCAAAGGCCAGCTCAGGCGTCCGCCGCGGTCGGCGCCGAAGATCTTACCCGGGCGGTCATTATGGCACAATCCGGGGCGTGGAATGGAGACAGCAGTTGGTGGAGTGGAGGAGAGGGCGGCAGCGTAACCACAACACCATTCTGGCCCCGGTCGGGGCATCGAGCAAGGATAAGAGTCGCTTGGGCCATGGGGTGGCTGCCCCAGCTAGCTCCGGCCTCACTAGGATGCCCGGGCAGGAGGCCCGTGTCTTGCCATCACCTTCTTTTGGGGGGGCACTGCCCGGTGCCTCGGGGGCCCGCTTCTTGCCCGGCCCCTAAAGGAATCGGATATCAAGCCTCGGCGACAAAGCAAATAATGCAAGAATCAAGCACTTACTGGTCATCACTCCGGGCCGGGCAATCTCCGGCGAACTTGAAGCCGGCCGGCTCGAGGATCAGCCACAAGAGGCTCGGGAGGCGGGAGGCCGTCTGCGGCGCGGAGGGGAGACCAGGGGGACCAGCCCGTTCTCCTTCGGGATGGGGGCGGCTCTGCCGCCCGCTCCGCCATCCCGTCGTCGCTCGGCAAGAGGTGGAGGCCGGACCTCGCCCGGGGGGCGCTCTCGACTCCCGTCGGTGCCCCGGTCAGGCCCTCTCCGCTCCTCTTCTTCTCCTCTCCCGGAGTCACCGGAGGACCGTTCACCGTCTTGGCCGCGGGCCTCGGGTACCTCCGCGGGCAAGGGTCCCCGTTGGCGGGCATGGAATCCCCACCTGCTCCCAATCATCTCGAAGGAACAAAAGTGCAGGGCGCCCTCTAGCCTGCGTCTCCCCGACCAAAATTGGAGGACCCGCGGCAAGATCTTCATCGACCAAGACTACAGGGGCTGGGAGGCCTCCGGAGGCTCTTGATGAAGCGGGGCCACCGGTGCTCCGGGAACTCCCTCAAGAAGCGTGCGGTCGGCCGCCGTCGACATTTGCCCCCCAGTCGCGTTCATCTTCTCGGCCGGGGCGGGATCCGAGTTCCAGCGAGACCAATCATCGGTGGCGTGGGCTGCTCCGTGGGAGAATCGCCGAGGATGGATCGTTGCATCTACCATAACCCACTTGCTCCCTGAAGCCCTCAATCCTCTTCCGGGCCTCGAGATGGCGTTGGGCTGCCATATCCGACAAAGCTTGGCGCCTGTGGATGGGCCCTTGGTGGAGGTAAAGGGGTA
>JAHIAM010002091.1:0-27982 GCA_021605205.1 Aegilops longissima | reverse complement strand
GTAACTCCTGTGGTTTCATACGAACAGTAATAGGTACTACCTCAATCTACTTCCCATCCCACAATTTAAATTAGATCCTAAACATGCAAGTGTTTGAGGAATAGAGCTAATGCATAAAACTGGTAGTAGAAAAGGTATGATCATGTTACTTGCCTTGTCGATGATCCGCCAAACCTAGAGATTCAAGTAACAAGCGCAAGACCGTGATCTAACGCAGACAAACAACAAGCATACAATAAGTACTCATCTAATGCACAGGAAATCTTAATAAAAGACCTAACCAGAGAGTTCAACTTAAGAACCCTGGTTGCAAAAAGAATCAAATCAAATGAGCAACGAAAGTCGAATGTCAAGAGAAAACGACTTGCTTCTAGCAATTTGAAACTAGGTCAAATTTACAGTAGCAAAACTTTGTTTAAGTAGGTTAGTCGGAACGGCGGTTTCAAACGAACTCCAGCGCTTGAATCACCGATTCGATAAACGAGCGAGAAAATAAACAGATTTGAGTCGAAATCTAAATCGAAAATAACGGATTAAATCCATTAAAAGAAAACGATGAACGGTTAACCAAACGGACGCTCGTTAATGAAACTAACCGCTATACGCTCATTAAAACGAATGGACCGTGAACGCTCACTAATTAATAAAACCGAAAAATATAACCAATCTAGGTTTAAAAACCAACAACGAAGAAAACCTGGACGGCTTTAAAAACCGGCCGGGGGTGGGCACGCACTGGCGAGGTCGCCACGGGGCTTGCTCCCGGCGGGTCACAAGGGTGCAAGGCGGGTCGGGCGGTGGCACGCTGGGCGCAAGCGGCAAGGCCGGAGACGGGCGGCAAGCAAGTGGGCATGACGGGTTTCTGGAAGCGGGCGGGCCTGGGGTCGAGGAGGAGAGGGGGCTCAAGTTATAAAGGAGGGGGGTGGTGCCTTGGGGAAGGGGGCACAAGCCAAGGGCGGCGTGGGCCGAGCCGACTCGGCTCGGCGGCGGGCGGCGGATTCCTCCCGAGCGGGGAGCGCGCGAGGAGAGGGGCGGCCGGGTCAAGCGCGGTGGGCTTGTCAAGGCCTCGGCCCAAAGTGGGCGCCAAGGCTGCTCTTTTTTTTTAAAACAAAACGAACTCCAAATTAAATAAAATTAATTTTCCCCACTCTTCAAAAATGAGTCTAACAAAATGAACTTTAAAACGGGCCATAAAATGCATATTTTAAAATACCTTTTTTTCCCTAAAGCAAATAAACTTTCAAAATTAAAATTTGATTTATTTAATAAATCTTCATTTTTCCTAAAATGTTGGGAAAGTCATATTATTCCCTCTTAATTTTTTCATTGGAAAAATGTTTGAAGATAATTAAATAAACTAAATGATCCTATTTTCAAAATTTGAGTAAACCCAAATATGAAAATAATGAAATCTCCAACTCTCTCCAAGGGTCCTTGAGTTGCGTGGAAATTTTCTAGGATCAGGAAAATGCAAGAAAATATGATATGCATGATGACTTAATGTATAACATTCCATATTGAAAATTTGGGATGTTACAAACCTACACTTTAAGATGAATCTCACTTCGAGATTCGGGTTGGCTAGAAAATAGGTGAGGGTGGTCCTTGAGCAAATCTTCCTCTCTTTCCTGTGTGGCTTCATCTTCAAAGGTGGTGGCTCCAATCGAACTTTGCAAAACTTTGATAACCTTGTCATGCAGTAACTCGCTAGCATAATCGAGAATCTTAATCGGTTTTTTCCTCATAGGTTAAATCATCCTTCAATCGAATTGCTTCCAAATGGCATCAGATTCTTAACTGGATCTCGCTTATCTCGAATGACATTTCTTCTACCGAGAAACGTGGAATACATCATGAACTCCCCGATAGTCCTTCCGGCAATTCCAGCTTATAAGCAACTTCTCCTACGCGCTGCAAAATCTTATACGGTCCAACGTAAACGTGGTGCTAATTTTCCTTAACTCCAAAACGCTTAACTCCTCAAGCGGGATACTCTAAGATATACTCCTCCAACTTCATATTCAATCGCTTTGCGCTTTGAATCCGTGATAGCTCTTCTTCGTCTGGATCTGGCTACCTTGAGCCTATCGCGAATCAACTTAACCTTCCTCGCTTCAGACTCCTTAATCAAATCTGGTCCAAACAATCGATTTATCTCAAGTTTCGGGCCCCATGACAACGGTGTCTCGTGATCTCCTTCCATACAGTAGCCTCGAAGGTGCCATCTTCAAGCTTAGTTTGGTAACTGTTATTATAAGAAAATTCTGCATACGGCAAATTATCATCCCAACTAGATCCATAATCTAGTGCACAAGCCTCAAAGATATCCTCCAAAATCTGATCGACTCTCTCATTGGCCCATCGGTCCCGTGGGTGGAAAGTTGATCAATCGACCTCGTTCCCAATGTTTCGTGCAAACGGGTTCCAAAACTTTGAGGTAAATTGGGTCCTCTATCCGACACGATACTTCTCGAACTCCGTAAAACACACAATTCTGGTCATGTATATCTTTGCCAACTTAGCGCAGCTTATAGGTAGTCTTGATCGGAATGAAATGAGCTACCTTCGCCGTTTGTCGACTATAACCCAAATCGAAGTCATATCCTAAACGAGTCTTTGGCAAACCTGTGATGAAATCCATGCCTAGTTTATCCCACTTCCATTCGCATATCGGCAATGGTTGTAACAACTCTGGGGCTTCGATGTTTCTACTTTACCTCTCGACATACATCCCAAACTGCTACATACTTCGCAATATCCTTCTTCATGCCGTCCACCGTGAAAGTATTCTTCAAATCCAAATACATCTTGGTATTTCCCGGTGAATCGAATAAGGTGAATCATGAGCTTCTTGCAAAATCAACTTCCCGATCTCCATGTTATTTGGCACATAAACACGGTCCTCAAACCACGTGGTATCGTGGCTCATCCTCACTTGAAACTCTTTAGCTTTTCCTTTGCTCATTTTCTCCTTTATAGAGGCAACTTCCTTATCTCGCCTTTTGGGCTTCTCTAATTTTGTCCATTAGTGTAGACTGAATCTCCAATGTTGCTACATAGCCTCGGAACTATTTCCCGCATATAGCTCTCGCCTCTCGGCTAACTACTCATTGGGTATTCCTCCCATCATTAGGGTATCGACGTGGCTCTTACGGCTCAATGCGTCTGCTACAACGTTAGCCTTCCGGGTGATAATGCAATCTCATATCATAATCCTTGATAAGCTCTAACCATCTCCTCTCTCTCGAGATTTAGTTCTTCCGTGTGAAGATGTACTTCAAACTCTTGTGATCCGTATACCTCACAATGATTTCCCTAATGAGAAAATGTCTCCATGTTTTCAATGCATGCACAACGGTTGCTAGCTCCAAATCATGTGTGGCATAATTTAACTCATGAGGCTTAAGTTGTGGAAGCATACGAAACAACTCTTCCTTCCTCGTGCATAAGCACTGCTCCAAGTCCTCGACGGAGGCGCCGAATACACCTCATAATCCTTGGTCCGATCCGCAATATTAAAACTGGTGAGGTAACCAATCTTTTCTTCAACTCCTGCAAAAACTTGCCTCGCAGTCCAAAACCCATATGAATTTGTTATCCTTCTTCAACAATTGGCTCATAGGCTTTGCAATCCTTGAGAAATTCTCAATGAATCTTCGGTAGTATCCTCGCGAGTCCAAGGAAACTCCGATCTCTCCAACTGTTGTTGGTGCTTCCCATTTGGTTGGTTTCAACCTTTGTGGGTCAACTCGCTATTCCTTCTCTCCGGATATAACATGTCCAAGAAATCTAACTTCCTTTAGCCAAAACTCACATTTGCTTAACTTGGCATATAACCGGTGTTCCTCGTTTCTCCAAAACCAATCGCAAATGTTCCTTATGTTCCTTCTTCATTCTTCGAGAAAATCAAAATATCATCAATGAACACCACGTATTTAACTTATCCAAAAACTCCATAAACACTTTGTTCATCGTGTTCATGAAATAGGTCATGCTAGTTAGTCCAAATGACATAACGTATACCTACACAGTCCATATCTCGTAGTAAACGCTGTCTTAGGTATGTCCCGCGCCTTAATCTTCAATCGATGGTACCTGATCGTAAGTCGATCTTGAAAACACTTTAGTTCCTTGTAAATGATCAAACAGATCATTTATCATTGGTAGTGGGTATTTGTTCTTGATTGTTACTTCATTCAATCCACGATAATCAACAACCATCCTTAACGATCCATCCTTCTTCTCCACTAACAAGACGGGTGATCCCCAAGGTGAAGAACTTGGGCTAATAAAACCTTTATCCAATAGTTCCTTAATCTGCTTCTTGATTTCCGCCAAACCTAAGGGCATCCTGTATGGTCGCTGATATTGGACCTGTTCCCGCACAAGCTCAATCAAAAACTCAATGTGTCTATCCGTGGCATTCCCGCAACTCTTCCGGAAATACATCAGAAAATCCTTCACCACTCGGTATTTCTTCCTACACGACCTCGATAAGCAATTTACTTGCATTCTCCCTCGCTCGTGGTTGTGATACATGACTTGATCCTTCTTCCTTCCGAGTGGTGAGCAAAATTGACTTAGTGGTGCAATCTATGTTCCTCCATACTTTGATAACCAATCCATACCTAATATCACATCCAATCCTTGGGATTCCGTAACTATTAGGTCCGAGGGAAAACATATTGTCCAATCCTTAATGGCAGTGATCGATCACACCATTTACTAGCCATGTATTCTGCTCCGTGAGGTTACTAGCATGGGTGACCTAAGGGCTTGGGTCGGTAATTTGTACTTATCCACAAATCCTCTTGATATGTAGGAATGCGATGCACCAAAGATCGAAAAGAACAACCGCAAAGAAATGACTTAACCAAAAACATACCGACATCGATCGGGCTGATCTTCAACCTCCTCCACATCAATGTGGTTCACCTTCCCCGCTGAAAGGGTTTGGCTTCTTTCCGTAGCTTCCATTGCTATTTCCGCTTCGCCTTCTCGATGTCATTTGCATAATGCCCACCTTATGCACTTAAAGCAAGTAATGTGACTGTGGTCTACCTTGGATGGTGTTGACGGGTTGGTGCGGTTTCATTCCATTGTTTCCTCCATTCCTGCTCCCATTCTTGGTGCCATTATGGTTAAAGAATTACCTCCTCCATGGGTATGTCAAACTGAATTCTGATTTAGGGTATAACGAGGCTTCTCATTGGCTCCTGAGTTATACTTTCCCTGCCCATACTTCCTCTTGCGGTTTCAATTTGTTGCTGCTTTCCTTCAATCATGTGGGCTCGGTCTACTAACTCCTGGTAGTTGTTGACACTTGCTACCATCAACGGCATGTCGAACTCATCATTCAGTCCTTCGTAAACTTCTCCCGCTTAGTCAGATCCGTAGCAACGCCATCTGTGGCTATAACGTACTAACTTACTAAAATCATCCACATACCGCCAACAGCCCTTCCTCCTTGGCGAAGTTGCTAAACTCACGCTTCTTCATGGCCATAGCTCCTGCTGAAACATGGGCAAGTGTGAAAGCTTGTCAAATCGATCCCATGTGACATGTTGTCCATGTGGTAAGTGGTTGTAAAATTTTCCCACCATGCCGCCAAGGGTCCTTCAAGCCGATGCGCTGCAAACTTCACTTTTCTCCATCTGCATCCCGCAGCGGTCAACTCCCTTCCTATCTTGGCGGAGCCAATCATCTCGCCACAATCGCTCGGTGCATACCGGAATACACCCGGATTCAGTCTAAGGAAACGAAGTCAAGTGATCCATGTGGTGGCGGTGGTGGGTTGTTGTTGTTGTTGTTGCCTTGGTTCGCACACAATGTTTGAATCAAGGTGTTCTCGCTGAATTAATTGGGTGATCTTCGCGGAAAACGAACCCGGTCGGCTGCCTCCTCGAGGCATCCGATGGGTTCGAAAAGACGAGAAATTAAGAATAGAATGAGGTCTAAGGAGAATCACTACCCAAATGCACATGAGCAAATGCACACAAAATCACTTCCATTCAATCAAACAAAGGGCTTACAACGATCTAACTATCGCAAAAGTGCGTGTACTATAATGTTTACATGGAGGTAATACTACTAATATATGGGGACTTCTACTAATTTGAACCGTGGAAGACTCCATGATGTCCGCTTCCATTCGCCTTCAAAGTCGGGTTCACTTGGATCCGAATCGGTGTCGCCGATGATGATGTAGTTGCTTGGACAGCCGATTTGACTCTTGTCTTCATTCTTGAGCGCCAACTTCTTCTTGAGTTCTTCGATCTCGCATTTAAGATCGTTATTGTGTCTTGCTAGAGCTACGATCTCGCCCATGTAGTCCTTGCGTAGTCTTTAATTCCTCTTCAAGTTCGATGATACTTCCTTTGCATTCTCGCAACTCTAACACATCATTGCACATCCGGTTCTCTCATGGCCGAATGTGCCGGTTTAACTCCTCGGATGAAAGCTGAAATGGATCTATCCTTCTTGGTGCCGACCACGTCCCATTGTTCATCATCTCGTAAACGCAAATCTGGTAGATAGTGTCCTTGAGGTCTTCTTGATAAACTTCTCCAATGCGCCCCATGGTGATATGAGCTGCCATGCTTTTCCTGCACTCCAAGTTGGTGCAATCAAAAACACTATCTATAGGCTTGGTGATTGGGGCGATTGTCCTTCCCGAACATGAGCTTGAATCTTCCAATAGCCTCTTCAAAAGTGAGTGGCGCTGAAAGTCCCGTGAACTGGGTAGTCCAATGTTCGTGCATTTGTGACTTCTTCAAGTGAAATCCAAAGGTGTGCCTTCATCCGTTGCGACGATCTTTGCGCCTTCATCCTAAAGAGTAGAAAAGATGAGGAGTTAGAAATGGGAAGAGAATAGAGATCTATGGTTTTAACTTAGTGGTCGGTCCTACCAACAGGTGCTCGACATCATCTCTCAGAAGCGACCAACCAATGGATCAAGTCTCCTGCTCGCTGTCATCCTCGATCAAGAATGCCGACACCACACAAGATTTCGAAGGATTTATAGCAAAGTAGCAATCACACACTTATTACAACGTTGTCCACAAGGGAACTTATTACAATAATATGACTTAAGGTCATCTAATAATAACAGCGAAGGCTTGGAAGATAAGTGAGTCCATCAACTCCATCGGCATCACCGAGTATAGACCACCACCTAACACCTTACTCTTCATTCAAAAGTCTCGAACATGAAAGTTGCAGCCCAAAACGGTCAAGACATGGAATATGCGCAAGGCAACACATAGAGAACAATGAAGTAATAAGCCTATACTACATGCATATATGGCTGGTGGTAAAGCCTCACGGTTACAGCTTTTGCATAAAGCTAGTTTTTCCCTACTACAAAGGAATAATTTTATTTAACTATCATGGTGGTTGTTAAACATTGAGAATGGTTGACAGATCCTCAATCCCAAATTAAAAAGTACTCATTAAAACCCAATAACATTAATTAGAAGTAACATGTTGAGATTCGCATGATATTCAAGTACTAGATACTCAAGACGCCCATAACCGGGACACGGCTAATCATGATTAGTTTATACACTCGCAGAGGTTTATGACTTTTCCCCACAAGACTCGATCACCACCGCTTGGTTCTCGTGACTACATGGTGTTTGAGAAACGATGAACACAGCTTTCGTAAGCACTAGCACCTTACATGTGGGTAGACCGCACCAACCTACATCCCCTACATCAGCTAGCCTACCCGTAAGAGTTCGCACAACTTACTCAACTATGCCAGAGCCCATATTGGCTTGTGGCTGCACACGGAAGTTTCTAGTTTAAATAATCTCATGATCCCTTTGAGCCCTGGGTGGCGGTCCAAGAAATACAGGCAAGTCCGATAGAAACCAGGTGCCTCAATCCACCCGATGTGTGTTTGTTGCCACCTTAGATAAACCATTAATTAACAATCTCACATCTGTCATGGATATTCACTCACCCAATCCACATCTACGGCATAGCATGGCATAGTAAGCAAACGAGAAGTAACTCCTGTGGTTTCATAACGTAACAGTAATAGGTACTACCTCAATCTACTTCCCATCCCACAATTTAAATTAGATCCTAAACATGCAAGTGTTTGAGGAATAGAGCTAATGCATAAAACTGGTAGTAGAAAAGGTATGATCAATGGTTACTTGCCTTGTGATGATCCGAGACCTAGAGATTCAAGTAACAAGCGCATGACCGGTGATCTAACGCAGACAAACAACAAGCATACAATAAGTACTCATCTAATGCACAGGGAAATCTCGAATAAAAGACCTAACCAGAGAGTTCAACTTAAGAACCCTGGTTGCAAAAAGAATCAAATCAAAATGAGCAACGAAAGTCGAATGTCAAGAGAAAACGACTCGGTTCTAGCAATTTGAAACTAGGTCAAATTTTACAGTAGCAAAACTTTGTTTAAGTAGGTTAGTCGGAACGGCGGTTTCGAAACAAAACTCCAGGCGCTTGAATCACCTGATTCCGATAAACGAGCGAGAAGATAAACAGATTTGAAGATTGAGTCGGAAATCGAAATCGGAAAATAACGGATTAAATCCGATTAAAAGAAAAACGATGAACGGTTAACCGAACGGACGTTCGTTAACAGAAACTAACCGGCTAACACGCTCATTAAAACGAACGGACCGTGAACGCTCACTAATTAATAAAACCAAAAAATATAACCAATCTAGGGTTTTAAAAACCGAATAACGAAAGAAAACCGACGGTTTTAAAAAAAGGGCCGGGGTGGCGCGGTGCTACTCCCATGAGGTCGCCAAGGGGCTCCGGCTCAGGGTCGGGCGCGGGTCGGGCGGTGGCGGCGGGTCGGCGGTGGCGACTGCTGGCGGCAGGCTGGAGACGGCGCGGCGGCGGGCTGGGCGGGCGGGCGTTGCGTGGGGCGGCGGCTCGGGGTGAGGAGGAGAGGGGGCTCGGGTTATAAAGGAGGGGGTGGTTCCTTGGGGAAGGGGCACGGCGGCGGGCGGCGTGGCCGAGCCGACTCGGGCGGCGGGCGGGACTCTCCGAGCGGGGAGCGCGAGGAGAGGCGGCGGGCCGGGCGGTGGGCTGGCTGGTCCCTTGGCCCTGACGGCCAAGCGCCTTTTAAAAAAAAAACTAAACAATTTAAAATAAAACTAAACTAACTCCAAATGAAATAAAATTAATTTTCCCCGACTCTTAAAAATGAGTCGAACAAAATGAACTTTAAAACGGGCCATAAATGCATATTTTAAAATACTCTTTTTTCCCCTAAAGCAAATAAACTTCAAAACCAAAATTTGATTTATTTAATAAATCTTCATTTTTCCTAAATGTTGGGAAAGTCATATTATTCCTCTCTTAATTTTTTATTGGAAAATGTTTGAAGATAATTAAATAAATCTAAATGATCCTATTTTCAAAATTTGAGTAAACCCAAATATGAAAATAATGAAATCTCCAACTTTCTCCGAGGGTCCTTGAGCGTGGAAATTTTCTAGGATCGGAAAATGCAAGAAAATATGATATGCATGATGATTTTAATATAACATTCCAAATTGAAAATTTGGGATGTTACATCGGTAGGGGCCGGATAATCGATATATCCGCTATCGCTACTCAGCCCCAGTTAAAAGGCGGAGGCTTAGATCCTCACACGGTTATACTGGGAAAAGAACATCTTATGGGATATAAAATACTTATCGGATTGGCAGCGCTTTGCACTGAGTCCGCGATCCTTGTAAGGGAGGAGCTACTCGGCACTCCTTGAACAGCACCTTCCAGACGCCCCAGTCATCGCCTCAAGAGCTCTCGCAGCGGATGGTGCTTAGCCGGGTCGAACTCCCACAAATTGAATGCCTGTTTTGACACGGAGGATCCGGCGAGGAGCATGACTTGGACCATGTTGACAAGCTTGATTTTCTTGCTTATCATGTTTCCGACGCAGGTCCTGAGTCCGGTCAGTTTCCACCGATGAACCCTGTGATAGGCCCTCCTCCTTCCGTGAGGTGAGCCGCATGGGGATTCCTGGATCGTAATTCAAGGGCCGCCACTAAGTTGGTGTCACATGCTGCTCGGTGATATAGAACCACCCCGATTGCCACCCCCTTTACGGCTCCACATAGGAGCCTTCAAGCCAGGTGTGACGTTAGGCATTTTGTCCACCATGGCGCTCCAAGCACTACGCATTGTTGGCCGACCACCACCCTTCGGTTTAATGATTGAAGGTCTTCACCACAGTCGGTGGGGCTTGATGCCGAGGAAGGCTCTCGCATACGACGCATAAACGCCGAGATGTTAAGAATGAAATTGGGGCCGATCATGCGAAGTCCAGCCCGTAGTAGAACATGAGCCCGTGGGACAAATGGGTGGAGGGAAACCCCAGTCTGTGGACGAAATGGGTAAGGAACACTTCCCTTCGTGAGGCTCGGGGTGGGGACGATCTGCACACTACATCCGGGAGCCGCATGCCGATATCTCATGGGCTAGGTATCCAGCTTCCTGAGCTTCAGAATGTTCTCTCGGTAATGCATGACGAGGCCATCCACTCGCCTCCGGCCTCCGCATGTTTGGAGTGATTTTATGGAGAAGATGCGAACTTGGGCGCCGGAGCTCGAGTGCACGAGAACGTGATGGGCAGGAAGAAGAAGGCGGGTAAAAGGAGGAGTCCTTGTCCCTTTATAATGGCGGAGCAAACTGTGGCGCCTCTCACCTAATCCGTAAACTCGCTTATTCCCCAAGCTGCCAGAATTGATGTGCGTGTTAAGGTTAGCCACACCCGTATTGATGAGAATCCCGTGATAAGGGACACACGATCTCTGCCTGACAAGACGCAAGCTAAGAAAAACCGCCGCAATATGTGCAGTAGCTGGTTGAGAAAAATGGTTCGAATAATGACTGGTTGTGGCGTGATGTCATGCTATGAAAAGTTGTCAAGAAATTAGATTTGTGGAAATATTATACTCTACTTGGTATGTGGAATTTGTTTTGCAGAGCCGCACACTATCCTTGTGTTCAAAATCTTCTATGGAGTATTCCGAGGAAGAACCCGCCTTGCAATGCCGAAGACACCGGCTGGACCCATCTCATTGAAGCCGTTCAGTGGGCTACCGAGGAGTCCTGGATTAGGGGTCCCTGACAGCCGACTATATCCTTTGGGCCGACTGTTGGACTATGAAGATACAAGATTGAAGACTTCGTCCCGTGACCGGATGGGACTCTCCTTGTGTGGAAGGCAAGCTTGGCTGTTCGATATGTAGATCTCCCTTGTAACCGACTGTAACCCTAGCCCTCCGTGTCTATATAAACCGGAGGGTTTAGTCCAGAGGACCACAACAATCATAATCATAGGCTAGCTTCTAGGGTTTAGCCTCACGATCTCGTGGTAGATCAACTCTTGTAATATTCATATCATCAAGATCAATCAAGGGAAGTAGGGTATTACTCCATCGAGAGGGCCCAACATGGTAAACATTGTGTCCTCGCCTCCTGCTACCATCCGCCTTAGACACACAGCTCGGGACCCCTACCCGAGATCCGCCGGTTTTGACACCGAAATGGCAACGTAGTCAACGCTCCGGCTTCCACGGCGACGTGTTGCCCGTGATCGAGTGTCGGGCTAACGGAGGCCGCTTCTTCTTGGCGTAACACTTGTCGGCTCTCAGATACATGGTCGGCGAGGGAGTCCTCAGATTAGGGGGTGTCCGGAAAGCCGGACTACCATCATCAGCCGAACTATCATTTCCGGACTATCATCATCGACCGACTCCAAGACTATGAAGATACAAGATTGAAGACTTCCCTGTCCGGATGGGACTTTCCTCATGGAAGGCAAGCTTGGCGACACGGATATGTAGATCTCCTACCATTGTAACCGACTTATGTAACCCTAGCCCTCCTGTCTATATAAACCGGATGGCTTTAGTCCGAGGACAACAATCACAACAACCCTTACAATCATATCATAGGCTAGCTTCTAGGGTTTCAGCCTCCTTGATCTCGTGGTAGATCCACTCTTGTAAACATCCACAATATCAATGTCAATCAAGCAGGACGAGGGTTTTACCTCCATCAAGAGGGCCCAACCGGGTAAACATCGTGTCCCTTGTCTCCTATTACCATCCACCTAGACGCACGTTCGGGACCCCTTTACTCGAGATCCGCCGGTTTTGACAATCGACATTGAGCTTTATTGAGAGTTCCTCCGTCGCCACCGATAGGCTTGATGGCCTCTTCAATCAACAACGACGCAGCCCGGGTGAGACCTTTCCCGGACAGATCTTCGATTCGGGCGGAATCGGGCCAACTCCCTTGGCCATCCGGAGATCGAAGTACGCCTCGGTCAGGTTTGAAGCTTAAACTTCACGGCCGATATCCGGGGACTTGATCTCGATGGATCCGAGCCGCAGCCGGCCCGCCCCTGCCACGATGGGCATGACCTAACTCGCCCGGACAGACCTTTGAGGTTGCACCGATCCGCCCGACCATAGTCCGGAGCCGATCGTCAATCGAGGACGGATGGCTGGACACCGGAGCCGAATTCCCGGCGATGGAGCCAACACTTACCTTGTCCCAAAAGCCCATGACTCGAGGTGCCGGACCCCGACCAACCTCCCGCCCGCCGAATGACACCATCATGGAATTCACCACCCGGGAATTTTTCAAAGACTTTCCGCGAATCATAAATTCATTGAAGCATCTCGCTATCCGAGAGCCTCGCCCCCGGGACGGTTGGGACGCGGATGATAAGAAATTCAGATCCCACCCACCCGAATTTAACCGACGATTCCATAACAAGACATCGGGTATGGACGACGATGGAGATACTAAGAACCAAAGGTTTACAGACACCGAAACCACCTCCCATATGACATATACATGGTGGACCCCAAAAGAGGGGACGGCGAAGAAGCGGGAGGCCGATTCCTTAAAGAAACAGCCGCGCCGACCAAGGGCCCGCCTTTAAATCCCGCCACAAGAAGAATGGAGATTCCGACAGAGATAATAACACCCCGTAAAGTGCCGAAGACCCCCCAAAGACGATCCAGCGGAGGAGGGAAAGCCCTCGGGAGAGGGCGGCAAGAGGTCGAGGATGACAACTACTTACCTCCTCCGGAGAGGGCCTCCGAATTTAATTTGTCGGGCCGAGGATCCCGCCAACAAGAGCCTTTTGACGGGTTAATGGCCACCAAACAGCCTAAAGAAAAAGCAACAACGGCTTCAAGTGATCAAGACCTCGGGCCGCAGATGGACCGAGGTCCTCGCGTCAAGAGTACGAACTCAACCCTCCAAAAGTTACCAAAACGCAAGTTGCTCCCGATTAGAGGAGGAGCACCACCAGAAAATACGGCAGATCACCACCCTCGGGCGCTAGAGAGGCGGCAAGCCCTCCACCAAACCGCATTCTGACGCCTAAAAGGGAAGCCACGGGAACGCCCGGACTTATAGATATATTGAGGACAAGGCAAGACAATCCAGATCTATCTATGGATCACGGACGCCCCACGACCCAACAAATACCGCCGACGGATACAACCATTGCCGGGAACACGAGATAACGCCTTCAGCTACGCCGGATATTGCTCAATAAAGTAGGCGCCCACCCCTATGCTTCACCGACAAGTAATGGATCAAAATCAAGGGTTCAAACCTCTAATATCGAATCCACGATGGCACAAAGACCCGGGTCGGATTGAGGATTATCCTCCATATACACGGCCCGGCACGATCTTCACGCCATCAAATATCTCCCCTTGCTTAAAGGACCAGCTCGGCATTGGCTTAACAGCCGCCCCAGAGTCAATTGATGGGAAGACCGAAGCCGATTCCTCGACAACTTCCGTAAGACGCGCGACCACCGGACGCAATGACCTAAGCCACATAATCCAGAGCGATTTAATCGCCGGCAATTTCGACACGGCAAAAAGAAAAATCAAATCGCCGACCGTCCGGATGCGAGGCACTCGCTGCCTTCAAACAAACATCCGCGACGAGTGGCTGGCCCCACCTAGGACAGGAGAAGTAAATCCATGGCAGCCCTCACATCCTCATGACCCGCCAGGGGGAGAGGATAGCTCTCGCAGAATAACCCAAAAAACCCGGCAGTCCGGATACCAAGGACGCAATGGCGGTTGCGCCGAACAAAAACAAACGCCGATTAACGGCGAAAAGAATGAGGATACGGTTAACGCCGGATTCCGAGGCTCCAAACCCGTCAACGGGAAGCCATTCAAAAGAACCACTCCGGCCCGGCCCAATTTGGACCAAACTCGACCGCTTGTCAAATACATGGAACTCCCAAAGGGCTAACCATACCAACAAGATTGTTGGGTATTCAAGCAGCAAATTAATCGCCAAAAAGGACAAGGCTACATAGCGATGACAAGGAAAGATCGCCACGAAAACAGAGGACAAAAGGATTCCCTCGTTCGGATAAACATGAATACGCAACGAATTCCCAAGAGGGAGCGGAAGGCACTAAGGGACGATACGCGATGGAGCCCCGCCTAAAATTCAACCCATGGTCCTCGCCCGATCACTTTGATCAAGAGACCATCCACCAAAGATCCGCCATGGCGGATTCCCGCATTGGTTTTAGACCCAATCGCTGATGGATTTCACCACGGAGTCCCGATGGACGGCGCAGAGCCTAACCGCTTTATCGGATACAAAGGCGCAAGATGGGCATAGACCTTCAAGGATTAAACCTACAACGAACCTTCAAAGGCGCCATACCAGGTGTCGAGGCCAATTGTACGGCTCAGCTATACCGAAGTGGTCTTCGGATCCCGATAATCGCGAGGAGTTAATTTCGACATAGTCCGCCCGGGCGGCTATCACGCCCGCCGACGAACCCGGTTTTAAAATTCAACGCGTGCCGATTATGCATACCTTAAGCTCAAGATGCCAGCCCTGGAGTCATCACGCAATGGAAACACGGAACGCCCTCCGAACGGAGGAACATAACGCTCGGCGAAGTACGACAGCCTTTACGACATTCTAGTCCCGTTAAACGACCGGACACAACCAAACCTACCGAGCAACATCAACCAAGACCACTTGCACGCCTGCGCATCGGAGCAAGCGCCCAACCCCAGCCCCAAATTGCAAGACAAACTCCCACAAATAATTACGCCGAGATACCATGGGCATAGGGGAACACAACCACAAGACCCAGAGGCGGTTCACCACACCAGGGCTCCCAAGTGTTCGCCTTTTTGTTTTATTTTTCTTTATACAGAACTCAGTCCGGGCGAACCCCAACTCATGATGCAACACCAGGAAGGAAAAGGCAACGGACACTTGTGGTCTCCATCACGAGCATTAAATTTGTTAAATACAACATTCCGCGCCTACCCCTGAGGGAGACGCCTTAATTCGCCAACTTTTTTCCGTGACTATTTGTATCATTCCGACGATAGCATATCTCCAATAAAATGCAACTTTTGCCTTTAATTGATTTAATTATATATATATATATATATATATATATATATATATATATATATATATATATATATGTTCATTTACAACATGTTGCACCTGCATCTTGGACGGCCAAACACACCAGGGCTTATGTCCTCCGCTTTATGGTGTGATAAAGTCCCGACACTTTCACAAGTGCGGCACCCCAACTTATAGCATTATATGAATCAGCTAATCCGCCTTGGGTCAATAGTTGGGTTTGCCCGCCCCATGTTCGCACCTTACGCCCGTCTATCGCTAAGGTAGCACGGAGAACCCTGGAATGCCTCTTACCGTTAACGCCTGGGAGAAAGCTAAAACGACCGCAGATAAGGGAGAGACGGTCGCTGTTCGAGAGGTTCTTTCGGTCCTTAAAGACCACCCCTTCGAAAGTTCGGATTATGTCCTATGAAGGCGGATAGCGCCCAATTCGGTTTCAATACTAGGGGCTTCAAAATTTAAAATTATAGAATTCTATGGCTAAGGAGAGTGTTCAACACTATAAGTCCGTTGCCTTGTTTGTTGTGTTGAGCGCCCCTAGATGGACCCAAAATGGGAACAAGAGTGCTCAAGTTTATCCCAACACCCCAAAGACTGTGGCATGGGGCCGGTTTACGACTTGCCATCTCTCGATTTCATAAACGGCCGCATGTAAGGTAATATTTTAAATTAAATAAGCTGCCTTAGCGATATGAACAAAGTTTTCAGCGCATGTGATAACACATTGCTAATTCACTCAAAATTACATCCCTGGGCACTCATCCGCAATCTTGCGGGCACCTTCAGACAGCCTTATAGTAAAGTTCGGGCGACGATGCTCCTTGCTTGCGGGTGGCGCGGCTGATTAGCTTCTCCGCATCCAGCTTGCCCCAATGCACCTTTTGCGCAAGGGCCAGACGAGCACCTTCAATACAAGCGAGCGCTTTGATAACCTCCACCTGTGGGCACGATCCACCAGCCGTGACGAGGCCGGTAGCTCCTGTGCATGGCCTCTCCAGCCACACCGGACTATGAGGCCCTTCATGGCCTGCTCGCCACCTTAGGTGAGCCGACCAGCTGCTTCACCTGGTCACTAGGGGCACTGGATGGCCGGCCTCAAAGATATCGAGACCGAAGACCTTTCTCCGCGAGCCCCTTCCTCGGCTCGAGAGAATGCAGCAGATCGACACGCCATGAGGCAGATCTGCAAACGCCTAGAGAGCTCCTAACCGGTGAGTAACACGAATTTACATTCACATGCTTGCTTTGCATGAAAAATGCCTTACCCACCGCTATCTTCTTCATCAATTCAACCTCCTCAAGGGACTTATGGGCCTCGGCCTGGCGGTTTGATTTCGAGACCGAGGCAAGCTCGACTCGAGTCTTGAGTCACGCCCAAACTCTCATGCTTTTCCATGAGAGCCTGAGCTCTTGCTGATCACCGCCACCGCCTCCTGCTTCGCCCCTGCTGTGGTCAGATTATGCTCGTCAGCAGATACGGCCTCCTTCGTGGCCGCCACCTCGCTCGCGGGCCCCTCGCAGACCCATGTTATCCTTGTTATTTTTATCGCAACCTAAATCCTTTTCTCAGAAGGTACAAATTCAAAGTGGTGTTACTCACCTTCTTTGTCCCTAAGCTGCTTCCGCGGCCGAGCTCTTGCTCGACCGCCGAGCTCCTCGTTATAGCACCGACCACCGTTAGTGCGGCAGAGGTCAAGAAGCGCCGCAACCCATATTGACATAATTTTTAGCAACCTCAGATATCTTTTTTAGATCCTCCGTCCCTTTTCTTTCCAACACCAACCGAGCATCGGCTACTGTCTATGCGGTATTACATTGCATATTTTTAACTTACCTCAAAGCCCGATAGAAGGCTATTGAAGCTTGGCACCGCTTTGGCGAAGCTATTTTCAATCACCGCACTCATAATAGTGCGGTGTTCTTCCTCGATGGAAGCCTGCAGCGCCCAACAATTACCCGCGCCCGTTGGACAAGCTGCCGCGCCACGGTCTTGCCCTTCGCTCGGAGGCTTGCTGACTCGAACCACCGCGGGTTCCGCTAGGAGTCCGGGCGAAGTCCGGAGGGCGCTTGTGCGCCGAGTCCCCGGTGGGTCCCTCCGGGATCCCACCTCTGTCTTCGCCGCGAGGGGTGGAGGCGGTCGGGATGGAGTCTACATCCGACGGCAACGACCCGCCGATGAAGGGGAGATCATACCGCCGGACTACGTGCAGCAGCGTTAGAATGACACTATGTGACGCAAAAAGAAATTATAAATCATTCAGAATCCGATACTTTAATCTCGCCGAGGCCTGGCCCTTGAAGGCCATTCTTCCTCGCCAACGTTGATGTTGGCAGAGCTGTCCGGGAATAGTCCTTCCCCTTGACCCTCCGCCTCCCGGCTTGGGGAAGCCTTCCTCTCTCCCTCCTCTCGAGAGAGTCCCTTCCTCCTCCTCATTTTCGGGAGGAGTCAGCCCCGAGTCGCCAACATTGAAAACGGGCACTCTTTCGAGCACCCGTGGCCTCCTTCTTGGCCTTCTTCTCCGCACCACGCGGGTGCCGAACCAGCAGCCTCGCTTAGACGAAGGCCCATCGAGTCTCCGGATAGGAGCCGGACAGTAATCTGCCGCCTTCTTCATCCAAATCCTATCAAAGGAAAAGGGGAATTAAAACCCGATAGAGTCAAACTATTAAAAACAAGTGTCCCGTAAGGGGTAGAATCACTTACCCGCCGCCAAAGGCCATGAGGAAACCGATCCTTTGGGATGGGGGTTTAACTTTGAAAAAACTTTCCAGGTTTCCGGGGTCAAGAGCTTGTTCACCGTGCTGTTCCGATCGAACTCCCATAGATTGAATGCCCGCCTGGCATGGGAGAATCCGGAAAGCATGACTTGGACCACGTTAACGGCGAGCTTTTCACCACTTTTAGGTCCGAGTCCCGCACCTTCAAAGCCCCACAAGAAGCCCTTCTTTCCGGAGGTGAGCCATGGGGATACCAGATATAAATCGGGGCCGAGCCCATTTAGGGTCGCGCCGGGATGTAGAACCACCCCATTGCCACCCCTTGACGGATTCCCAAGGCCCTTCAACAAAGGACGCAAGATTTGCCCAACATGGCCCCAAGACTCCGAATGCCCTTCACTACCTTCGCTTGACATTGAAGGTCTTGAGCCAAAGCCAAAGTGGGGCTGGATGCAGGAAGGTCACACCACGATAAACGCCAGATGTTGAGGATGAAGTTCGCGCCGATCATGGAAATCCAGGCCGGTAGAACATGAGCCCCAAAAGGGGGATGAAGTGGAAAGCCCATTGTGGAGGAAGTGGGAAAGAAAGACAACCTCCATGGGGCCCGGGGGGATGAGCTGCCCTCGCGGGAGGGTGCCTGGGTCGCCGGAGAGGTATCCGCGCCAGCAGTTTCGATTTGCTCCTCCTTAACGGTGGAGGCCAACCATTTACCTCCCGCCCGACATGGTCGGAGAAGGTTGAGAAGAGCCGGGACTTGGGCGCGGAGCTCGAAAAGGGAGATGGATAAGCAAAGGAGGAAGAAGGCGAGGTGAGAATGTGAACCATCCCTTATATGGGCCAATTCACGCCCCCCACCGCCGGTAAAACTCGCTATCTCCCAACATCACCATCAATGACGGTTGGTCCCCGTATTGATGAGAATCCGGATTAAGGGGAAACACGATCCGCTCAAAAGACGGAAGGAAACCGCCGCTAAATGCCCGAGGTGGTAAAGTAAAAACAATTCGAGTAATGGCTTGGTAGTGGTGTGACGCCATGCCACGAAAACGCCGCCAGATTGAACTTGTTATATATTATTATTCTCTACTGGAATGTGGAATTTATTTTGGAGGACACTATCCCCGGTGTTCCCAATCTTCATCATTTGAGGAGGAACCCGCTTGCAATGCCAAGCAATGTACACGCCGGACTTATCGCATTGAAGCCCGGTTCGGGAGAGGGAGTCCCGATTAGGGGTGTCCACAGGACTACCATCATTATCCCAATATCATTTGCCGGACTACTCATTGACCGACTCAAGACTATGAAGATACAAGATTGAAGACTTCCCCTGTCCGGATGGGACTTTCCTTGGGGAAGGCAAGCTTGGGAACGGATATGTAGATCTCCTACCATTGTAACCGACTTTTAACCCTAGCCCCTCCTGTCTATATAAACCGGATGGCTTTAGTCCGAGGACAACAATCACAACAACCCTTACAATCATATCATAGGCTAGCTTCTAGGGTTTAGCCTCCTTGATCTCGTGGTAGATCCACCTTGTAAACATCCACAATATCAATATCAATCAAGGGAAGGGTTTTACCCCATCAAGAGGGCCCAACCGTAAACATCGTCCCTTGTCTCCGTTACCATCCGCCTAGACACACAGTTCGGGACCCCTCCCGAGATCCGCCGGTTTTGACACCGACCGAGCTTAGCTCGAATTCCGAGCAGGGTTGTGGATCGGCAGGAGGGACACCGCAGTCATCTAAAAGTCGGGGGGCAACGATATGGGAATCGTTGGATAACCTGAACTTTATTATCTAAGTAGGAGGAACGCCGACCGGTTGGCATACGGGCCAGCTAGGGTTCAAGGGGGAGGGGTGATAACCCACAAGATAGGGATCGCAAAGTTTTCGAGGGTAGAGTATTCAATCAAAATTTATTGATTCGGCACAAGGGAGCCAAAGAATATTCTCAAGTATTAGGCTGAGTTGTGGCCAACCACACGGATAACTTAATATCTCACAGTATTTAGGCAAAGTAATATGATAGTAGTGGTAACGGAATAAAAGTAACAAGCAAAAGTAATATTTTGGTGTTTTGTAGTGACCGAATAAAGAGAACGAGAAAGTAAATAAGGAAGAACAATATAGGAAAAGCTCAGAGGCATTGGATCGGTGATGGAAAATTTGCCGATGGTTCATCATGTAAATATAACATAGGGTGACATAGAACTAGCTCCAATTCATAGATGTAATGTAGGCATGTATTTCAATATAATCAAGCTTATGGAAAAGAACTTGCATGACATATTTCCCCTACCCTCCCGGGGGGTCCAATGGAAACTAAGGGATATTAAGGCCCCTTTTAATAGAGAACCGAACAAAGCATTAGCACAAGTGAATACATGAACTCCTCAAACTATGGTCATCACCGGAGTGGTCCCATTATTTACTGGGGCGACATAACAAAGTAGGTGACTATAGACTTGCAAGATAGGATCAAGAACTCAATATATTCATGAAAACATAATAGGTTCAGATCTGAAATCATGGCACTCGGGCCCAGTGACAAGCATTAAGTAGCAAAGTCATAGCAATATCAATCTCAACATAGTGGATACTAGGATCAAACCCAACAAAACTAACTTGATTACATGATAGATCTCATCCAACCCATTACCATCCAGCAAGCCACTAAAGGTGAGCATCGGAAATTGGTGATGGAGGATGGTTGATGATGACGACAGGATGAACTCTCCGAGCCCCAACGACCCTGATCAGCCTTCCCAGAGTTTTAGGGCTTGCGGCTCAGATCAAAACGCGATGAATTCTTCTCCTTGATTTTTTTCTCCCAAAGCAAATATATAGAGTTGGAGAGGGAGGAGTCTAGGGGCCACAGGTAGGGGGGCGGTTCCCCTGGATAGGGTGGGCCCCGTCTTCATCTTTGCAACATTTTTATTATTTCCAAACAGACGCCCGTGGAGTTTCGGTCATTCCGAGAACTTTTGTTTGCAAAATAACAATGGTAATTTCCGGAAACAGCCATCCGGGTTAGTTCCATTCAAATCATGCAAATTAGAGTCCAAAACAAGGGCAAAAGTGTTTGGAAAGTAGATACGACGAGACGATCAACTCCCCCAAGATTAAACCTTTGCTTGTCCTCAACAATTCAGTTGATAAACTGAAAGGAAAAAAAAACTTTACAAACTCGCTTTGCTCTTGTTGTTGTAAATATGTAAAGCCACATTCAAGTTTTCAGAAAGATCATGACTAACCACATTTGCAATAAGTCCAGGTCTCATGTTTACCATTCAATAGCATAATCAACTAGCAGCCATAATAATAAACTCGATGACAACACTTTCTCAAAACAATCATAATATGATATAACAAGATGGTATTCTACTCTTGAGCATCGGCTGGATTTCAAGAGGAGAGGATGATGCAAAAGTAAAGTATTTCCCCCGTTTTTTAGAATCAAGGTATCAATCCAAAGAGGAGGCTACGAAGTCCCTCGTACCACACAAAACAAATAGCTCAACGCAACCAATGCGATTAGTTGTCAATCCTTCACTCACTTACGGAGTGAGATCTATAGATAATATTTTGGTATTTTTGATATAAAGATGCAAGGTAAAATAAAAGTAAAGTAAAAAGCAAAGCAATAATAAAGGATGGAAGATTGATATGATGAGAATAGACCCGGGGCATAGATTTCACTAGTGGCTTTCTCAAGAGCATAAGTATTCTACTTGGGCAAAACGAAGCAATTGGAATTGACTATTATGAGAGTATCTAGGTATGATCATGTATATAGGCATCACGTCCAGACAACTACACCGACTCCTGTGTGCATCTACTACTATTACTCCATGCATCGACCGCTATCCAAAGATGCATCTAGAGTATTAAGTTCAAGAAAATAGAGTAACTTTAAGCAAGATGAATGATGTAGAGGGATAGATTCATGAAATATGATAAAAAACCCATCTTGTTATCCTCGATGGCAACAATAAAATACGTTGCAACCCTTTCTCACACGGGTAAGGACACCGAAGATTGAACCCAAAGCTATGCACTTCTCCCATTGCAAGAACTACCAATCTAGTTGGCCAAACCAAACGGATAATTCAAGAGACTTGCAAAGATAACTCAATCGCATAAAAGAATTCGAGAAGATTCCAATATTATTCATAGATAAGCGGATCATAAACTAACAATTCATCGATCTCAACAAACACACCGCAAAAAGAAGATTACATCAATAGATCTCCACAGAGAGGGGGAAACATTGTATTGAGATCCAAAAGAGAAGAAGCCATCTAGCTACTAACTATGGACCAAGGTCCGAGGTAAATCCGATTTCATCGAGAGGCTATGATGATGATGTAGAATCCTCCATGGTGGATTCCTTCCGGAGATCGACAGGCCCCAAGATGGGATCTCGTGGATGAAGGTTCGGTGGTGGAATTAGGTTTTGGCCCGATTCGACGTTGGGGTTGAGGTATATATAGAGGAAGGAGTCGGGAGTTAGGGGCCCAAGGGGGGGGGCGCCCACCCTCGTCCACCTCCTTTGTTTCTTGACGGAGGGTCCAAGTCTCCGGATCATATTCGTGAGAAAATCACGCCCTAAAGGTTTCATTCCGCTTGACTCGCTTGATATTCCGTTTTCCGATTAATCAAATAGGCAAAAAACAGCAATTGGCGGGCCTCCCTAATAGGTTAGTCCAAAAATAATATAAAAGTGGAAAATAAACCCAATATGGTCCAAAACAGTAGATAATATAGCATGGAGCAATTCAAAATTATAGATACGTTGGAGACGACGTATCTCGCTACCTTTTCCGAGACCGAAACATAAATGCGAGCACCTTCAAAGATTAAAGACACTAGACATTGTAATTCATGGTAAAAAGAGATTCAATCATAGTCATACCAATATAAATTAATAGAAATGAATGCAAATGACAGGTTTCCATAGTGCTTTAATAAGAGGGTGATGACCAAATAAAAGTAAATAGATAGGCCCTTCAGAGGGAAGCATGGATTTGTAGAGGTGCCGAGTCGTTTTGAAATAGAGATAAATAATATTTTGAGGGCATACTGTAAGTGCATCTAGTGCCAACCCAGTTGGTTTTGGAGTATTGACGACAAATTGGTTGAGGGACTAATGCCTTTGAGAATTGCAGATAATGCGTGGTGTCCTCATTGATTCGGGTTTACCCACCGGAGATGATCCCTAAAATGTATGAAGACATTACATAAGGGGTATGTGAAGATATTCACATTGAAGACTATGACATGAGAACACTTTGAGTGAAGACTATGGAGCCAAGACCGGTCGTTATTGTTTCCCTTCTTTTTGTTGAGTCATAGGAACCACCGATCTAAGGGGTCCAAGTGATCATAGTCTAATGACAAGTGATGCTCAACCCAAATTCTATGTCTTCGAAGAAATGAGAGCAAAACTTATCCAGAATGGATGAGTTAGCTTTGCTTGTAGCCAAGTAAAGTTGTCGGGTGTGTTTGAAATCGCCCTGGAACACGGGTCCCTTTTAGTGACCGGTCATTTTGACATATCGGTCGGTTGCCTAGTGGCTATAGATAGCCCACCCCACCATAAATTGGTGGCTGCTGAGTTAGTGCACGGCTTTGTCGCTTTAGAGCAACCCACCAAGCCTTTGGAGAGAGAAATCTTTCAGGAAAAGCCCAAACACCCAGAGCCAAAGAGTGTTAGGCATCATCAAGTCTTTTGTCGGTGACCAAGACTTATTACACTTGAGGACTGTGAATCCTCCAATTGGGGCCACGCTCGAGCATCCAAGAGTCATTGTGGATTGCCTGAACGCAAATTGGGAAGGTTCAAGTTACCTTGAAGACTTACCAGTGATTGGGCGAGGACCGTGTGTCCTTAGCTGGGGAATAAGGTGAAGACGCGTCTTCCGAGTTCAATTCAACCTCCCTAACGATGTACAGTTGTCACAAGAATCGAACTGGTCCAACAAATCGGTCTTCAACAAGGAGGTTCTATCTTCACCCTCTTTACTTAGAGTTTGTCTTCGAAGTTTATCTATCATACCTATTTGACTTCATTGCTTGACTACTTTTGTTGATTGGCTTCACTATCTTCCATCTTGATCCTTACTACCAAGGCTATTAGTCTTGAACTTTCACGTATTGCATACTTGACTATGGTTTGCTTGTTGTAGTTTACCTTCCGCATATCAATTAGGTCATTTCTATTGTTTGTCTTAAACATCCGTGTTTTGAAGACTTCCAAAAATCGCCTATTCACCCCTCTAGTCGATAACTAGCACTTTAATTGGTATCGAGCAAGGTACTCCCTTGTTCGGTGATTGCTTAACCACCGGAGTTTTAGCTATGTCAATCGCAGGATAATCAAAGTCCCCGCTTGCCCCGTGTTCGATGGAACCGACTATCCTTACGGAAGAATAAGATGCATGCATCTTGAAGCCATTGATGTCGACCGTATGTCGTCAAGAACGGGCTCCCAAACGTGAAGGTGTCACCCCCGATGTCAAGAAGTTCATTCAACCGACTCATCAAAGAACATCATCCGTGGTCATCCACCAAAGGCGATGGCCGGGAGTGCTCGAAACGCTGAAGCTAGTCCCGATCCAAGGTCAACGGCGCCTCAACCCAGAGACAAAGAATCAATGTTCTTCGAACCTCTTCAACCGCTTCAAGAGAAACGACAATGAAAATGTCCAGCTCACGCTTGATCGCCCACCGACATCACAAATGAGCTTTGCACTGGCGCCACCGAGATCACTAAGCATGAAATCGCAAGACAACCCGAGATCACTTGAAGTTTTTGACACCCTTGCCCTCATGATACAAGAACGCCCCGACTTCAAGACACTCGATCCGTCGATATACTTGAGAGGCTCAAACACATGAGTTCCATTTTTCGAGAAAAGAGATATCTTGGTCCCAACTATGGCCGAACTCGCTTTGAAGGCAAAAGTTGTTTCTAGAAGAAGAATCAACCCGGGTTCAAGATCCCCAAGACATTGAAAGGAATTGCTATGCTTGTGAAGAAGTTCCAAGTTCACTAGGAAGAAATTTAAAGTCTTCACGATCCAGCTCAAGAAATGATGAAGCTTCCACCATGACTACAAGAAGAGAACCCGCACAAGTGCAAGAAAACCGACACTATATCTCCGAGTGTCCAAGGGACAATGAGAAGAAGAAGAAGAAGAAGAGCAAGGAATATGATTCTAATGACAAGAAGAAGAAAAATCTTCAAAGTCTTCTTCCAAGTCCTCATCAAAATCTTCATCTCATAAGAAGAGCTCATCCGCAAGGCTCGTGCTTTTGTTGGCAAGGAAATGGATTCAGAGGAGGAGTCGCTTCGAGGAGGTGGAGGTGGAGTCCAAGAGGAGTCCCGACTGCGCTGTAAGTCTTGCTTTAGCCACACCTATGGCCAAGTCCATCTTCAACATCAAGACAATGACTTTACACCAACGTAAGCCGATGACAAGGACGACCTGCTCCCACTATCGCTTCATGGCACGCGTGCCAAGGTAAAATCACGTGATGCTTACTTTCAAACATCAAGTGAAGATGACTGATTGTGAATCCAAACCCACCTACAAAACACTTGCTAAAATTGCAACCGAACAACAAAGAGCTTTGGAACATACTCAAAAACTGTTAGACAAAAGCGATGACCTGTTGGACGCGAAATGACACGCTCACAAATTCCTTAGTTGAAGACATTAAAATCTTCATGCTAAGTACCAAGAACTTGAAAGTCGCCATGAAACGCCTCAACTACTCATGAAAAGCTCTCCTATGATTATCTTCAAAGGAAGCAAGAGCTTGAGAAATTGAGAGGCTCATGAAGATCTTCAAAAGAGAATGAGTCACTTCACGCCAATGATCAGTTCCGCCAGATGGATTTGAACCACCATGTCTAAAATGTCTTGAGCGTGATATCGCTACTCTGTTGAATGTTCAACCTGCTACTGTTGCATTGTCTTCAACTACTAATGTGGTAACTAACCCTCCGGAGGATACCACCGCTATTGCGATGAAAATGCTAGGTTGAAGACATTGCTTGAAACAGGATTATAAAAGTCCTGAAGGGCATCGACACTTTATGATGTCCTCAAAAGCGATTCGAACCAAACCCTAGGAAAGAGGGTGTTGGTCTGAGAGGAAAATGAATGTTGATGGTTCCTCGAAGCCCGAAAGATCCCAAAACCACATGGGTTGTCAGGGACCTTCAAAGGATCCATCCACCTTATCCGCTTTACCTGCTAACCCTATTATCATTGATGAACTTTGATGCAAACTATAACTGTTCAAGAATCGAATGGTGAAGTGTTTGCGTATATTGGTACTAATCGCAGGAATGGACCACCTATGAAGAAGATCCGGTTCCCAAAAGCTGTCTTGAGAATCTTCCATGAATGTCATCATGACACCACCGGGAAGAAGACAAACCCTGCACCTAAGGCGCCATATGGTCCAAAGGTTTCATACGATGAGGACTCACCCGAGTCACCCTAACGCCAATGTTTTGCAGGAAACCGACCAAATTTATGAATATGAGCGGTGTCTTCAAACCGCTATGTTCATAGAACTAAGAACTTTTCTCGCTTATTCATATGAGTATCATTCATCTCGCAAGGCTATTTGCTAGGGCTCCAAAGTCAAGTTCTCGATGCTGCACTTAGACTCATTGTTTCTAAGCCACCCTCAAGATGTGGGTGGTTAAGAAGAATTAACTTTCTTTTGCGAAAGGGTCTCCAACCAAAATCAAAGGCGCCTCGATGCTATTGTCAGACCTAAAAATCTTGTAGGGCACAAGATCAAATGCCCAAATGGTCTCACTATGTATTTTGTTCCTAATCGTTTGCCATTCATCCTATCACCTAATCTTGATTTAAGCTTCAATAATCCACTTGCTCATAAATGTTTATGCTTCACAATGCTCTTGGTGAAGCCTATCCCCTAACTGCATCAGAGGGTATGACACCTCATGCTTCGTAATGGATTATGGAAGGATGCACTAATCATATGACGGTGATCAAGTCTTTCATGGACTCAACCTTACGCCCATCGACAAGAGTCACATCACATTTGCCGACACCGTAAAAGCAAGGTATTGGGTCTAGGTAGAGTTGCAATCTCAAAGGATCAACACATGGATAAGTGATGCTTGTTGAACCTTTGGTTTCAACTTGATGTCCTGCCATGCTTTGTGACTTGAACATGATTTGATATTCGAAAATATCGCTGTTTGTACTAATGGAATCGACAAGTCTCTATTCTTTGAAGGGTAAGGAAAGATGATCTATACAGGTAGATTTCTCAAGAGGTCCACAACTTGTCAGATGTCTTCTTGCAAAAGCTTCGTATCGGCTCTGCATCGGAGGTCGGGCATGTCGGGCATGAGGAAATTACACACTCGCCAAGAAGAAGCATGTCATGGCATCGAAGGTGTCAAGTTCAAGAAGGATCATTTGTGTGGTGCCCGAAGTCGGAAAGATGACTAGGCAAAGCACCTCAAGACAATCATGACGAATCTCAACCCTTCGAAGCTGTTACACATGGATTTGTTTGGCCCTACTCATTACTCTACCTCACAACAAATGCTTGTCTCTATGGCTTCGCCATTGTTGAGACTACTCAAGATACACATGGTGCACATAATTTCACAAGATCAAGTGCAAGATGTCTTCAGACGCTTCGCCAATCGAAAGCAATGAACAATTATGGCATCAAGATCAAGCATATCGGTGATAACAATCAATTCAAGAACACCGGACTTGATCTTTATCCTCCGGGAA